>CAUZXS010002479.1:17500-40396 GCA_963585895.1 Sepioteuthis lessoniana | reverse complement strand
GATAGGTTAAACTAAAGGTCAGAGGTCTTAAACAGTTGTAAACAAAAAAGTGGGTGGTTACTCTATTATTAGAGCTAGGTTTCTACATATTGATACCAGATGTGGTCTTTTTATATACATATGTATATATATATATATATATATACACACACACACATATATATATATATATTATAGACATATACATATATATATATACATACATATATAGATATATACATATATATATATACACATATATACCTACATATATATATACATATATACCGATATACAAACATATATATATATACATATATATATACATATATATATATATATATATACACATATATATATATATATATACACATATATATATATATACACATATATATATATACATATATATATATATATATATATACATAAATATATATATATACATAAATATATATATATATATATACATATATATATATATATCATCATCATCATCATCAGGTCGTGCTGGTAGCACGGATATCCCTGACCCTCTCTCGCCACTCCTCCCTATCGTTCATCGCCCTAGGTAGGTCTTCAGGACAACATCCCGTATCCTCACATAGCTGCTGAATGTACGTTCGAGCTGGTCGCCCTGCTTTTGCGCGGCCATGTGTGGGGATCCATAAGAGTACATCTCTTATGAGTTCATCTCTGCTTCTCCAGCAGTGTCCTGCATGTTTGGTTCGTCTAACTTGAATAGTTTTCATGATAGGGGGCAGGTGGCCGTACAGTTGGTGTCTTGTGGGGTGTTGCTGCCAGGACTTGTTCAGGATTGCACGCAGCATTCTTGTGTAATTGCCATCTAGTTTCTTCTCCAGCCGTTTTGTTAGCGTCCATGTAGTGCATCCATATAGCAGTATCGATGTGGCCGCTGCCTGGAAGAAACTGCGTTTCATTTTATCGGTTAGGTCTGATTTCCATATAATCGATAGCCTATTGATAGCTGTCCATGCTTTCGTTAGCCTCGTTTCGATGTCCTTTTCGGTTGATTCGACGCTGCTTCCTAGGTACGTGAATTTGTCTACTAGTTTAAGTGGGGTTCCTTCTAGAGTGGAGATGTCCCCCGTTTGGTTATAGCACATATATTCCGTTTTGTGTGCATTAACATAGAGGCCTATGCTTGCTGCTGCTCGTTCCAAACTATGCAGAAGTGTTTCGGCTTGCTCAGGTGTATTTGCCAGTATCGCTATGTCATCAGCGTAGTCGGCGTCGGTAATTGTTGTTGCGGGGTATCTTCTGCTTCTTTTCTTTGTCAGTTCGAAGCCATTCTCTTTGATTTTGTCAATCGATGTTCTAAGTACGTAGTCTAGACAAATGATAAAGAGGTACGGGGCAAGCGTGTCCCCTTGTAGTACTCCTGCTACAATGTCAAAGTATTCTGTGTCTCCATCCGGTGATCGTATTTTTACTTTAGTGTTTCTATAGAGAATCATTATTGCCGCTACGGTTTCTTTAGGTATGCCGTACGCTAGTAGGATTTGTTCCATCTTTCCTCTGTGAATGGAGTCGAAAGCCTTGGTAAAGTCGACAAATATTAATGTCGCTTGTAGGTTCTTTGCCCGTACACCTTCAAGGATTCTGCGGATGGTTAATATTTGTGAGGTCGTGGATCTATTTCTTTGGAAGCCATTTTGGTTTTTTCTAAGTATGTGTCGATTTTGGGTTCTATTCGGTTTCGTAGTAGGGCACTGTAGATTTTGGCAGCTATGGATGTAAGTGTTATGCCTCGGTAGTTTTTGGCTAATCCGAGGTCCCCCTTTTTAGGGAAGGGGAGTATGCATCCCTTCATCCATCTATCTATCGGATTTTGATTGTATACTGCATTGCAGTCGGAGCAGTATGTCGTCGAATTGTCTGGTCTTCCATACTTCCGGGGGAATTTCGTCCAGCCCTGCAGCTTTCCTATTTTTAATTTTTCTGAGAACCGAGTCGACTTCTTCTTGTGTGAACGGTCCTAGTTAATGTCTAATTGTTTGCTAATTATTCTGGTGATTGGTTCATGCGTTATTTTTGGTGGGTTTCCAAGTAAGTTTTCGAAGTGCTGTTTCCACAGTTTTATTCTTTCCTTGTTGGTTTGCTGCTTTAAGTTTTGCTTTGGCTGTGTTCTTTCTTCTGCTCACTTCGTTTATTGTTTGCCAGGCTATTCTAGATTGTCTATCTTCCACCGAGTCTCTAATCCTATCTATCTGATTTTGAATGTATTCTGTCTGTTCCTTTATATATATGCCTGCTAATTGATATTGTGCCGTTTTTAGTTTTAAGGCATTTGTGTTTGTTGGGTTTTTTCGATAGTTTTTGGAGGCTGTTTTCACTAGTGCACGTTTTTCTCTCACCGCTTAAAGTTTCCCATGGGACTCTATATTTAGTTTTAATTTTTGTTGGAATGTATTTTGCTGCTGCCTCGAGGTGTGCATTGACGAAATGTTCATATTCGTCGTTTGGTGTACTTTTTTCCGTCTTTTCTTGTAGTGTTTCGAATCTGTTTCTTAATTCTAATACGTATTTATCTCTTATATCTTTGTTGTTTAATAGGGCCCAGTCATAGTGTTTGGTGGTACTTTTGTATGACTTTCAATGGTACTGACTTGTGCTTTTTTTTTTTTTTTTTTTTTTGCTGTATTGGGACTTTTCCTAGGTTTTTCATTTTTTTTTTTTTACTACAGTTGGGAACCTAGCAGGCTTCAGGAATTATAGAGCTTAAAAGATTTTTTTTTTTTTTTCTTGGGGGGGGCCTATGGTAGCATTAGGTGTTTTAGGCTTTTTCTTTTTCTTCTAAACTACTCTTACGGCTTTCTTTATGAATTTTTTAAATTATTTGATAGAAGACATTCAAAAACATTCTGCCTTGTTCGCTGACATGTGAAAAGTCTAAACATCAATTTGGCTTTATAGTAGAGTAAGCGTGTCTTTACATTTAAAACGCATAGTTTAAGCATTATTTCACAAACAAAATACAGCATAACATTTTGTAAAATTCAGCATTTTAAATTGATAGGACTTAAAGACATACTGACCAATGTCAATTTCACATGTCAGCGAACAAGGCAGAATGTTTTTGAATGTCTTCTATCAATAATTAAAAAATTCGTAAGAAAGCCCTAAGAGTAGTTTAGAAGAAAAAGAAAAGCCTAAAACACCTAATGCTACCATAGGCCCCCCCCAAAGAAAAAAAAAATCTTTTAAGCTCTATAATTCCTGAAGCCTGCTAGGTCCCAACTGTAGTAAAAAAAAAAAAAAATGAAAAACCTAGGAAAAGTCCCAATACAGCAAAAAAAAAAAAAAAAAAAGCACAAGTCAGTACCATTGAAAGTCATACAAAAGTACCACCAAACACTATGACTGGGCCCTATTAAACAACAAAGATATAAGAGATAAATACGTATTAGAATTAAGAAACAGATTCGAAACACTACAAGAAAAGACGGAAAAAAGTACACCAAACGACGAATATGAACATTTCGTCAATGCACACCTCGAGGCAGCAGCAAAATACATTCCAACAAAAAATTAAAACTAAATATAGAGTCCATGGGAAACTTTAGCGGTGAGAGAAAAACGTGCACTAGTGAAAACAGCCTCCAAAAACTATCGAAAAAACCCAACAAACACAAATGCCTTAAAACTAAAAACGGCACAATATCAATTAGCAGGCATATATATAAAGGAACAGACAGAATACATTCAAAATCAGATAGATAGGATTAGAGACTCGGTGGAAGATAGACAATCTAGAATAGCCTGGCAAACAATAAACGAAGTGAGCAGAAGAAAGAACACAGCCAAAGCAAAACTTAAAGCAGCAAACCAACAAGAAAGAATAAAACTGTGGAAACAGCACTTCGAAAACTTACTTGGAAACCACCAAAAATAACGCATGAACCAATCACCAGAATAATTAGCAAACAATTAGACATTAAACTAGGACCGTTCACACAAGAAGAAGTCGACTCGGTTCTCAGAAAAATTAAAAATAGGAAAGCTGCAGGGCTGGACGAAATTCCCCCGGAAGTATGGAAGACCAGACAATTCGACGACATACTGCTCCGACTGCAATGCAGTATACAATCAAAATCCGATAGATAGATGGATGAAGGGATGCATACTCCCCTTCCCTAAAAAGGGGGACCTCGGATTAGCCAAAAACTACCGAGGCATAACACTTACATCCATAGCTGCCAAAATCTACAGTGCCCTACTACGAAACCGATAGAACCCAAAATCGACAACATACTTAGAAAAACCAAAATGGCTTCCAAAGAAATAGATCCACGACCTCACAAATATTAACCATCCGCAGAATCCTTGAGGTGTACGGGCAAAGAACCTACAAGCGACATTAATATTTGTCGACTTTACCAAGGCTTTCGACTCCATTCACAGAGGAAAGATGGAACAAATCCTACTATCGTACGGCATACCTAAAGAAACCGTAGCGGCAATAATGATTCTCTATAGAAACACTAAAGTAAAAATACGATCACCGGATGGAGACACAGAATACTTTGACATTGTAGCAGGAGTACTACAAGGGGACACGCTTGCCCCGTACCTCTTTATCATTTGTCTAGACTACGTACTTAGAACATCGATTGACAAAATCAAAGAGAATGGCTTCGAACTGACAAAGAAAAGAAGCAGAAGATACCCCGCAACAACAATTACCGACGCCGACTACGCTGATGACATAGCGATACTGGCAAATACACCTGAGCAAGCCGAAACACTTCTGCATAGTTTGGAACGAGCAGCAGCAAGCATAGGCCTCTATGTTAATGCACACAAAACGGAATATATGTGCTATAACCAAACGGGGGACATCTCCACTCTAGAAGGAACCCCACTTAAACTAGTAGACAAATTCACGTACCTAGGAAGCAGCGTCGAATCAACCGAAAAGGACATCGAAACGAGGCTAACGAAAGCATGGACAGCTATCAATAGGCTATCGATTATATGGAAATCAGACCTAACCGATAAAATGAAACGCAGTTTCTTCCAGGCAGCGGCCACATCGATACTGCTATATGGATGCACTACATGGACGCTAACAAAACGGCTGGAGAAGAAACTAGATGGCAATTACACAAGAATGCTGCGTGCAATCCTGAACAAGTCCTGGCAGCAACACCCCACAAGACACCAACTGTACGGCCACCTGCCCCCTATCATGAAAACTATTCAAGTTAGACGAACCAAACATGCAGGACACTGCTGGAGAAGCAGAGATGAACTCATAAGAGATGTACTCTTATGGATCCCCACACATGGCCGCGCAAAAGCAGGGCGACCAGCTCGAACGTACATTCAGCAGCTATGTGAGGATACGGGATGTTGTCCTGAAGACCTACCTAGGGCGATGAACGATAGGGAGGAGTGGCGAGAGAGGGTCAGGGATATTCGTGCTACCAGCACGATCTGATGAATGATGATGATGATATACATACACATATATATATATATACATATATATATATATACATATATATATATACATACATATATATATATATATATATATATATACACACATATATATATATATATATATATATATACATAGAATATAAACATTTTAAAGAAGATAATATATTACATGAATTATTTAATAGGAAAACCTTGAAAATAAGTTATTCTTGCACTAAAAATATTTCTCAAATAATAAATAGTCATAATAATGAATTAATTAATAAATTTCATAACCGAGTAAATAATAATAATATTAATAGTAAAAAAATAGAATGTAATTGTAAATCTTGAAGTGATTGTCCAATGGATGGTTTGTGTAATTTAGATAACGTAGTATATCAAGCTATTATTTATCCAAAAGAGGACATAAGTGATAAGAAATATTATATTGGCGTTTCATCTACTAATTTTAAGATTAGGTACGGAAATCATAAATATTCCTTCTCCCATGAGCATAAAAAAAATCAAACTGCTCTATCAAAACATTATTGGGGATTAAAAAATAAAGGGTTAACCCCTGACATTCAATGGTCCATATTGAAAAGATCTAGTACCCCAAAATCTTTCGAAAGTAGGTGCAATCTATGTCTTGAAGAAAAGATCCACATTTTGCTTTTTCCTGAGCCAAAAATATTACTAAATAAGAGAAATGAACTAATAGCCAGGTGTAGACATAGGGCCAAATTTAAACTATAGATAATTAAACAAGTAAAAATTTTTTTAAAAAGCATAAAATTATTTGAGAATTAGAGTTAATTTTGAGAATAAATAAAATAAATTGTTAGATAGAAAATTGTGAAAAAGCATATAATACATATGTACTACGCATAAAAAATGTAACTGATTAATGCCTTCTAAATATTTTTGAAATTTTTGAAATTTTAAAATATTTAAGTAAATTAAATATTTGTTTTTGTTTTAATATATCTATTACTGCATCTTTACGTGAGATTATTAATTAAAATTTAAATCTAATTAAAAATATCTGTAATTTAAGTCTAAATGTAAAATTAATTTTTAAAAAAATTGTTTTAAAATAAATTTACTACATTGCCAACCGAAAATTTAAATTTAAAACGGAAGTGGGCTTAATGAAGAGATAACTCTTCACCCCTCTTCTATCCCCTCCCACTCTTCTATCCCCTCCCACTCTTATGTGTCTACTCTAATTTTTTTATCTAAAAGATCTGATGAAGTCCTGTTAATTTTTTTTCGTGTTTTTGAAAATTTCAAAAATGCGTAACAGGATGGAAATAAATTTATAATCCTTTGTGATTGGTTTCGTTGTTTTTTCTTAAAGAAAATATATACAAACATATATATATATACATATATATATATATACATATATATATGCATATATATATATACATATATATATATATATATACATATATATATACATATATATATATACATATATATATACATATATACATATATATACATACATATATACATATATATATATATATATATATATATACATATATATATATACACATATATATACATCAGGGGCAGAGACGGGACTAGTGCTACTCGTGCCTGGCACGACCAATAACTCGGTCAATGTTATTCAAAACGGATTAAAAATCATCCATTAATTTCAAGCAAACATACTTAGTCTGATCTCAATTATATTACGTATCTATTCAACTTTCGGTAACTAAGTAGCCAAAAGTTCATAAATATATCTGGGAATAATACAACGATGCTGTTTTGAACGGATGGTCTTTGTCCGGCCATCATGTTGTGCTGATATCCCTGACCTAACCGATAAAATTAAACGCAGTTTCTTCCAGGCAGCGGTTGCATCGATACTGCTATATGGATGTACTACATGGGCTCTAACAAAACGGCTGGAGAAGAAGCTAGACGGCAATTACACAAGAATGCTGCGAGCAATCTTGAACAAGTCCTGGCGGCAACACCCCACAAGACACCACCTGTACGGCCACCTGCGTCCTATCACAAAAACTCTTCAAGTTAGGCGAACCAGACATGCAGGACACAGCTGGAGAAGGAATTTCCCCAGTGAGAACCCGCTACATAAGATATTTAATAAAATTTGTGTTAAATTAAGCTATAGTTGTATGCCTAACATCAATGGCATAATAAACAAGAGTAATATAGCTAAACTTAACAAAGAGAAAAATAAGGTGATTGTTCAATGTAATTGTAGGGACAAGGTTAAGTGCCCACTGGAAGGCAAATGTAAACAGGAATGTATGGTGTATAAAGTGGAAGTGTATAGTGATCCGGGTAATGATAGAAATAAAAAGGTATATTTTGGGTCGACGCAAGGGGTATTTAAGACTAGGTACTATAACCATAGAACAAGTTTCTCCCACAAGAAATATAGGTATAGTACCACGTTATCTAGTTATATGTGGGAGGTCAAAGATAAAAAAGGAATAGATCCAATACTGAAATGTGTAGTGATAAAGAAATGCCGTAAATATAGGGCTGGCGACAGGGACTGCTTGCTTTGCAATGAGAAAAAGTTAGCTATAGCTTCTTGTAAAAGTAGGGATATGTTAAACAGCTGTAAACACAAAAGGGGGTGGTTACTCTATAATTAGAGATAGGTTTCTACGTATTTATACCTGAGGGGTTTTTTTTTGTTACTAATAAACTAGATATTAAAAGTAGGGTTTTTTGTTCATTTTATTAATTTATTTATTTTTATTTTTTTTTTTTTGTTATGTAAATTTTAAGCTGAGTAGGTTTTTGGAGAATATAAAAATGGTGTTTTCTCCTTTGTCGTTGGTCGGTGCTAGACTCCCTGATGATCCGTTGAGGTGAAACTTTAGTAGGAGAATTCCGACTTGCGATTTAAGTTAATTTTGTAATTGGCTCCACTCGTGTTGAGCACTCTTGTAATTGTAGCATTGCGGCATTCTACGGTGGGTTTTATTTTTCTTTTGACCAACTGACTGCATATCTCTTGATTTTTTTCAACTGGTGTGACGGATTTGTCATATATTTTTTTTTTTCCCTCGGGCGGTGATTCGAGATATTTTTATATCTTGTTCCTGGCAGGGTTTTTTTCTTTTTTCCTGGTAACTGTGAATGCTGGTAGATAGTAGGTTAGTAAATATATATATATATATACATACATATACACATATATATATATATATACGTATCCATTATTATACATATGTATCTATATATATATATATATATACAATGAAATTGTCACCCTTTCTATTTGAAAATGTTATACATAGCAAAGCAAACCCATCAAAAAAAATCAGGAATAGAAACCTCTTGAAAGAAGTGAAAAACAAAATGAAAGACATTCTGATCACTGACTAAAAATGGAAAAATTTCATAACTGTAAATCTAAGACCAACCTGCATGAGAGGTTTAACTCTTGCAAGGAAGTGATAAGATGCTAGGAACTGAGATTAGCAACGGAGGAGGAAATAAAAAGGAATTATGAAAGTAGGAAGTCATAGATTCTAGAATAAATCAGCGTTAAGAGGAATTTTGGGCTTATACTTACAAACACTTATATGCTCACTTTTAACTCAAGCACTATCACAAAAGAAATTAAGATAGTGTCACGTGGTCTCCCACTGAGACGATGGAAATAAGATTAATACTATTCCCCGTGTTCGAATTAACAGTAGCAAGCCATCAAAGAATGACCGTTAAGAAAGAATGTGGGTCACGGGGAGACCAACAGATGTTGGTACTTGGTAACCTCACTCGGGTCGCCTGACACCGGAAGGAAGAAGGTAGAAGCCAAACGATTGGCTGGGACCCTAAAACGGAAGTGGGGACTCCCTCCCGTCAGTGGAAATAGAAAAGAAAAAAGTTAGTTGTTGGACAGGGTTTGTAGGGGACAGACCCAAAGCCAAGTACTCCGGGTAAAAGAAGACGAAGAAATTCTGCGAGACATGAAGAAGCCATTTTCTTCAAGCCAGAGTTAAAAATAGCATAAAGTCTATTAGCCCGTAAAAGAAGAAAGATTCTCCACAGGAACTCCATCAAAGAAAAAAAGATAAGTAACTTTGGGATTGTTTCTCCTTATACCCAATTTTATATACCCTCTCTCTCTCTCTCAATTTGAAGAAAAACGACAGACAAGAAAAGAAGAAAGACATTTATGTTCATGGACTGTTCATTTATTATACATTTGACACATTGAAGGTGTATATCTATGTGTAGTAAAAGACTGATATATTTTAATGTCCCCACGTGGTCTAAGTTGTTATTTGCAGTGTCTGCTACGAATTTGTTACTTCATGTTTCTTTTCCAGCTTCACGTCGCCTTATGTTATCTTGCTTAAAATTGTCCTATAAATTCCTTTAAAATATCACACAGGAAACCGGAATTGCCGGCTGCTAGAATTAATATTATTACGTCTCAACCTAGAGGTCCATATCTTCCATTTTCTAGGGGAGGAAGTCTAGTGGCCTTGGTGGGTGTGTGTATAGTGTGAAATTTGGAACCCCTTGCCAGCGGCAGTCAGTCTGGCCATAAATTAATCTCCCACATAATATGCCAGTTCTTATATGCCTGAGGCAAAACTCTGAACGAGGACTTATTCTACAAGGGATCAAGTGCCAACCTGCCCCGTCTTCACACGTGCGAAAATAAAGTTCCGTTTTGGGATTTTAAAGAATTTGCCGTCACAATAGGTTTTACATTTGAAAGAGTGACACCTTATGTACCAACCCTATTATTGACCTTCAAATGTCTGAAATTTGGACACCACTAGGAAATTTAGAAGGCAACAAATTTGTTGAAAATATAAAAAAAAGAACCCATCCCGTAATGAAGATGAATGCCGAGCGGAAAAGAGATGTTCAAATTGTCATTCTCAAAAACATATTGCAAGTATAAAAAGGAATAAGAAATAATGCAAGTCAAGTATAAAAAAAATATATCCTTCCCAGATGCTAGAAAGATTATGGAGTCCTATTTGGGAACACAATCATATGCTACTACATAACAAAAGACAAATCAGATCCAACAAACAGAAAGCAAACAAGAAAATAAATACACTGAACTCCTTGAAAAATTGGTATGGTTGAGTGCGAGTGGTGAAATTTCCTGGAAAAATTAAGAAAATCCTACCAGACAACTCGAGAAGAATAAAAAAGACCTGAAATTGACTGTGTAGCAAAAACAGAAAATAGACCGGACTCTCCTACAAAGACTATCCCACCAAATAACAACACTCCTAAAATAAAGCCCCAAAGATCTCCTACCCATCCAACAACATTCAAGGTGAATAACAGAAAAAAGAAACAAAAAAGACCTCCCCAAAAGAGAATGATCAGCCGTTCCATAAGTCAGAAACTCAGGCCAACTCGACAGCCACAAAAAAAATACCAAGCCAATCAAAAGACCCAGTGGCTCCAATAGAACCTAAAAATAGATCCAATATATTGGAAAGAATGTAGATAGAAGAATCTAACCCCACAAAGGTAAAAGCTAAGAAATCTTCCCTACCCAAAAAGAAACCCTTCATAGCACTTGGATTAAATATAATCAGAAATGAACAACACAACACTCATACAGTGGAACTGCAAAGGAATTAGAACAAATTATGAAGAACTTCTATTACTCCTCACTAAATACCAAAGTAGTTCATCTTCAAGAAACATTCCTCAAAGATATCAACCAACTAAACCTTAGAAACTAAAAACTCATACAATCACCAACACAAAAATGGACACAGCTTCTGGAAGTGTCTCAATCCTAGTTAGGAAAGATATACCCCAGCACCAGATCAACATAAATAGTGAACTCCAAGTGATTACTGTCAGGACAACACTACATAAACCAGTAAACATCTACTCCATCTACATTTCTCCACATGATCCAATCAATAATACCAAATTAAATAAATTAATACAAATCCCCCAACCCCACATACTACTAGGTAACCTTAACAGTCACAATACTACATAGCAGTGCCTGAAAACCAACAAAAAGGGCAGGGATATGGAAAAATTAATCAATGACAGGAACCATTGCATCTTGAATGATGAATCCCCAACATATCTCAACCCATCTACCAGCTCCTATTCAGCAATTGATATCACACTATCTGATCCTTCAAGTTACATGGATTACATATAGAAGGTCCATGACAATCCTTGAGGCAGAGACCATTTCTCCATAATACTTTAAACTACTCAACCCATCTATGACAACAGACTTCCCATTTGGAAAACAAATAAGCCCAACTGGCAACAATTTAGAACATTATGCAAACAAAGACTGGTCTAAGATCCAAACAGCAAAGCCCTAATAAAGCACTTTAAAGAAACACTAACTGAAATAGCAAATGAAACTATACCAAAAACCTCACCCTCAAATAGATGCAACACATCCTGTTTTAACAATGAATGCAAAGTAGCAATTCAACAGCGAAAAGTTGCCCTTCACAAATTTAATAAAGAACCTTCCACTAGCAACCCAAACTCCTGCAAAGTGCTTAGAGCAAAGGTGCAGAAAACCATCAAGAAAGCAAAAAAGATCAGTAGGCAAAATTATGTAAACCAACTTAATTTCTCCAGCAGATCAACTACAGTCTGTCTACTCCTCTGAAACACCTCATTAGAAATAACACCAAAGTAACCAATATAAAAGATATTGCCAATACACTGGCTGAAACTTTTTCAACAAATTCCTCCTACAAGACATTACAGAAAAACACAAGCTGAAATTTAAATCAGAGAACACTGAAAGCGATAATGGATTCTTCACATTGCAAGAGCTAAAATAAGCCATCCAAAAATTCCACAATACTGTGGTCGGCTCAGAGGAAATTCATTGTGAATTTCTCAGACAATTACCTCCCAAATCTTTAGACTACTTACTTACTTCTCTAAATGACATCTGGAAAACTAGTAGATTCCCAGAATCATGGAAACTAGCTACCATCATCCTAGGCTAGTTTGGTTCATTGAATCCAACCTTTTTACCAACTCCTAATGCGGCTTCAGGAGCCAAAGATCTACAATGGATCCTGTGGTCAGATTGGAAACCTCTATAAGAGAGGCAAACATCCAAAAGCAACATCTTGTTGCAGTATTCTTTGATCTAGAGAAGGCATATAAGACTGCTTGGAGATACGGTATCATGAAGGACCTACACAATATAGGATTGAAAGGCAGACTACCAAACTTCATAAAAGTTTTCCTTTCAGATAGAAAATTTCAAGTCTGCATGAGATCAACTTTGTCAGATATTCAAAATCAAGAAGAGGCAGTCCCTTAGGGGAGTATACAATCAGTAACCCTCTTTAACATAAAAATCAATAGCATTACCAATTGCCTGAATACTGGAGTTAATAACTATTTGTTCGTTGATGAATTCTGCATTACCTTTGGATCCAAACATATGCGTACAGCAGAACACCAACTGAAACAGGGCATCAACAAAATAAACAAATGGGCAATCATAAACAACTTTAGGATTTCCAAAACAAAAACACAATGCATGCACTTCTGCCAATTAAGAAAAATGCACAACAACCCTACACTAAAGCTAGACGGATCAGAAATTCCAGTTGTTGATCAGTAAAAATTCCTCAGCATTATTTTTTACAAAACACTATCTTTTATTTCTCACCTACAATATCTAAAAGATAAATGCAGCAAAGCACTGAAACTCATCTGTGTAAGAGCCCACAAAGACTGGGGTGCAGACCAGGCAGACCTTACTGAAATTATATAGAATTTTAATCCATTCAAAAATAGACTATGTCTGCTACATATATGGAGAAGCCAGAAAATCCTACCCAAAATCAATAAATACAGTCCACCATGAAGGATTGAGATGTATTTTAGGGGCTTTTGGAACATCTTTACTTTGAAGCTTATGAACCATCTCTAAAACTCAGATTTACCAAATTAGCTCTGTAGTACATTAAAATCCAATCACTACCAACCAACCCGGCTTATGACTGTATTTTCAACCCCAAACAGAAAACCCTATTTAACCAAAAAGAAAAGGCTATAAAACCCTTTGGCCTTCGCATGAAACACATACTGGAAGATACAGACATTTCACACATAAACATTCAAGATACCAAGCAACTAAGCTCTCCTCTCTGGTTACTTGAGCAACCCGTGGTTATCCTTGACCTAAACAAGCCCACTAAAACTAAAACTTACCTCTTAATCTATCAGGAGAAACTCTACAACAAGGGAATTAAGGAATGCCTCCCAAAAGAAGTCTCCATATTTACCAATGGAATCTCTGCAATACATTTGGCACTAAATATCATCTCAACAAGCAACTGAAAAAAAAATTCATCATCCATTCAGACTCCATCTCTGTTTTATAATCTATTAAAAATAGAAAACTGGATAACCCTCTAATTATCAAACTCCTGAACAAACTCAACTTCATAAGCCATAGCAAAAATGTAATATTCTGCTGGATCTCAAGCCAGGGAAAGTTGATTCACTAGCTAAAGCTGCACTCAACATGGTACCTGACAAAAACTCGAAAATACCACATACTGACTTAAAACATAAAATCATGCCTATATTGACAAAGAAATGGCAACAACTATGGGACCAAAATACAAGCTCTACCAAACACAGCCAATTCTAAAAGAAAGGAAAAAGACCCAAATAATACTAGAACAGAAAAAAACACTCTTGCTCAGCTACACATAGGCCACATTAAACTAATTCACTCCTTCATCCTGGAACATTATACAATTAGTTGATAAAACAACTGGCTTCAATACAATAATGCTTTTGTGTGATAACAAAAGATTTCTTAAGGGATTTCATGCTCAAAAATTTTAGAGAAATCCAGTGAGAATTCCCGGGACAAAGCCTGCATATTTTAACAGGCGATTAGTCTGTAGCTATATACATTTATCAGTTTTGACTTATACATAATTCAGTCGAAGTCTGTCACTTTTCCATGATAATGATTGATTGGTTTTATGGCATATCAGTCTTTGTTATTATATTTGAATACAAAAGTCAGTTTTTTTTTGCAAGCAATCATATGATTTCAAATAACTAATGTTACTCCTTAGTAGACAATTATGAATTCAAGTAACTCTCCTTAAAACAAATAATCTGTACACACTTATGTGGTTTGAAGTATTTCTATCTAATACTAATGATTTGTACTATTTGATCCATAGATAGGACTATGATATATTATATATTATATGAGAGTAATATCAATAATGGAGTGACTCCGCTCTCACTCCAGAGTTACCGAAAGCCTTACTCACAGGGGCACTTTTATCTTAAATACCCCTTTTGCAGAGCTCTTACACCTCTGCAGAGTATACAATCAACATATTTTAGACTTTACTAACATGGTATGACAACAAATGGAAAAATATATAACAACTAGCACTGGCATATAGTAGTTCTTGTCATGGGAAGTGCTATCATACTGAACCCACAATAAGTACGACTAAAATCATTCTCCAAAAACCTATCTTTAGAGAAAAGTAAAAATTTTCAGCATCCAAATGATATTGTATAAAGATTTCATAGAATTAAATAAAACGGTAGAGGCTGAATGGCATTAAAATATTTCCACATTATATTTTATTGTATTGTCTTGATTAGAGGGCTATTGCAATGCCAAATAATTATTCAGGTCTAATTAATTTTGAGGTAAAATCTTCATCATCAGAGACTTTTTTTGATATGAACTCAGTGTTGTATGTTCAAATTATGTTTTTGAAAAAAACTTTGAACATACAACATATTAAAAAAGGTCTTTGATGATGAAGTTTTTACTTTGAAATTAATTAGACCTGAATAATTATTTTGCATTGGAATAGTCCTCTAAACAAGACAATACAATAAAATATAATAATTTGTGCAATGCTTCAAGCAAATTATAAAATATTTTTATTCCCACATTAATTTCTTATTTTCATCAATAAATTCATTGAGTAAAATATTACCAATAAACAAGTAAAACCCAAACAATCTTTTATAAAGTTTTTTCTACTAAATATTATTTTTAGTGGAAAATTATACAATCAAAATCAATATTATTAGGCATGATCTGTAACCAAAAATAAAACTGGATATAACACCTCACTCAATAAGTCTTGGGCCTGACATATAGATGGCGCCACTAATAAAAAATCCATATGATTTTTATAAAGTACTAACCTGTGATAAAATGTCTAGTCACCACTCGTGGCGAGTAGCAAGAGGGCAAAATTAAAAATGAAATACAAATGTGTGGAGTATGCATGAAAGCGATTCTCCTATGCAAATGATGGACCTCAAAAAGAAATAGAGCTGCATTTTCTTCAAGCAGCAGTAGAGCTAAGAATAACGTATTACATGTGTTGTAGATGACTGCATTTTTCTTCTTTGTGTTCCTGACTAAATAACTTTCAAATAGCACATGTCAAAATTTGAATCCAATTGGATTATTGATTTACAAATTACAGTTATTTAAGTGAAGCTACTGTAGCAAATTATCAAAATAATCGAAAAATCTGAATTTCGTATGTTGATAAAGCATTGCTTTCTGATAAGAAAAAATACTGTTCAAGCAAAGCAATGGCTTGATAAGTGTTATTCGGACTCTGCTCCATCAGAAACAATGGCTAAGAGGTGGCATGCTGACTTTAGATGCAGTCATACAGACACAAATGATGCTGAATGCTTAGGTTTTCCAAATTCAGCAGTTGTCCTGGAAAACACCTAAAAACTCCACAAATTCGTTTTGACTGATCCTAAATTGAAACTGTGTGAGATCGCAGAGGAGTTGAAGATATCAGAAGGCAGTGTATTCACCATTTTTCATGAACATTTGTTAATAAGAAAGCTGCATTCAAAGTGGGTAATGCATTTGCTCACAGTCGATTAAAACAACAATGTATTGACAATTCAGAACAAAAAGGAGTTTTTGCATAAATATGTGACAATGGATGAAACATGGCTCCACCACTTCACTCCAGAGTCAAATCAGTAGTCAGCTGAGTGGACAGCAGCAGATGAAAGCCATCCAAAGCAACCAAAGAAGCAAACATCAGCAGGCAAAATTTCGGCCTTTGTATTTTGGGATGCACAAGGTATTTTGTTCATAGATTACCTTGAGAAAAGAAGAATCATCAATAGCAAATGTCATATAGCATTATTGGTGCATTTGAAGGAAGAAATCACCAAAAAACAGCCACAAATGAAGAAGAAAAAAGTGCTCTTTCACCAAGACAATGCACCATATCACAAGTCAAGCGCTATGATGGCAAAACTACATGAATTGCACTTCAAATTGCTTCCATACCCACCCTATTCTCCAGGTCTAGCTCCCTGTGACTATAGGTTGTTTGCAGACCTCAAAAGAATACTCTAGGGAAAGAGATTTGGCTCCAATGAAGAAGTAATATTGGAAACTGAGGCATATTTTTATGCCAAAGACAAATTGTTCAACAAAAAAGACATTGAATTGTTAGAGAAGCATTGGAATCAGTGTATCACCCTAGAAGGAGACTATGTTAATGAATAAAGTCAAATTTTGTCAAAAAGTTGTTTTATTACTTAGGCCCGGGACTTATTGAGTGATGTGTTATAGTCACATATCATGCAAATTTCTGAGATGTAAATTGATGCTTTCTGCAACTAAAAATTGCAGAAATACCAGTTGGCATAGACCTAGCCTTGGCCAAGTTTTCACATACACAAAGTTTGTATCTTGCATGTGCTGTGACCCCTTAATATTAGGCTAAAATTTAGGTCTCAGAAAATCACATGATGTACAAGAATATATGGTATAAAAGATATACTTATTTTTGCTACATATGAATATGTAGAGTTTCAATGCTTAGAGTTTGGTTAGAAATAATACCTAATAATGTCTGTTTTGATTGCACATGTTCAGTTAGAAAGAATAAAATCTTAGTATCTTGGATTTAGAAGAAAATTACCTTTTTTTTAAAATAAAAAATAGTTAGGTGAGTACTGTGTATACAATTTCGTTATCATATAAACAGGATGTGTGCTACTGAAATGTTGCTCACCTTTTGACACTTATTTTCGTCACTCTTCAATGAGTCATATTTAACAAAAGGAGGCAGAAAAATTATTCAATATTCAAAAAGTTATCAAAAATATATATAAGCAGGAATTTATATTTTATGCAATAACTTATTATCTCAAATTAGAAACAGTAATATTAGGTAGTTGTAGGAGATGTTTCAGCAGAGTAACAGGACTAGTAGTAATTTACTAAGATTTTTTGCTTAGATGTAGCACAAGGCTATATGAATGGGGCACCTATGAAATTCGAACTCACTTGTAAAGATTTGCAAGTCTAGCTTACTAACCATTACACTACCAAGTAACAGGACAAGTATCATAAACTATTTATTAAAATCCCGAACAACAAATTACCTGTTTCCCCTTCAAAATAATCCCCCTCTAATGTATTTTCCCATGCTTCTATGTGCTGCTGGAAGGAGTCTGATGGGATACCTCTCATCTCCATCTTGACAGTCTTCTTGATGGCCTCCACTCCTTCAAAACAAATCTCTTTGATTCCCTTCAGCTTGAGAAAAAGAAAACATCAAACAGAGCTAGATCAGGTGAATAGGGAGGTTGTTCTAGTACATAGATATTCCTCTCAGCCAAGAACTGCATGGTGATCAGCACACCCAGTCTTGTTACTTTTCAGACATGTCCAAAGGCTCAGTTCTGTTTGTTTAAGGCCTCTCACTCCTGGAGTCATCTTTCACCTCATTGTAACCTCTTTACACCACTTGTGCCGATCAAAAATGTGTGACACATGACGTGGTGCCATCTTCTACACAAGCTGAAGTATTTCAAGTGCTTGTAATGGAGTTTTTCCTAACCAGACCAAAAATTTGAGGTTTATTTGTTTCTCAATACTCATAGCTGAATGACCTAAAAAAGGTGGTGTAAACAAAAGCATACAAAAAAATGCAATGGTCATAGAAAGCTAAGATTACAGTTATATATTCTATGTCAGATGAAAACACAATCTGCTTATCTCTCTATTGCTCTTAGGTCATACAGCATCTCCAATTCTGTTATTTTTCAGACAGTCCTCATATATATCTTGAATCAGTAAACTGACTAAAAAAGTATTAAAAGGTATTGTGTAGGAATGAAGACAAAGTGTTCAATGTATAAAGTTAAAAAATGTAGTAAGGAGATAATAGCTCTCAGTTAAAAAAAAGAATGTAAACTCAACACTGTTTTACATTTAAAAAAGAAATTTTTGTTTTTTTAAAGTTGATTTGAAAATTTGTACAAGGCTTGATCAATAACAAAAATTTGTAGAATAGTTCATATCTTGGAAGGCTACAAGAAATATCATTAGGAGAAAGTTGATTTTTTTCTTCAGTAGTGAAAAGTTGCTTATTACTCAAGATATTTCTGGAATAGTGATTGCTGAAAATTATTTGAACAGTGGAGATAAAATCTAACAAGAATCTTGTTTGTCTTTCTGACTTCTTAGGAAGTGGTGACTCACAAAAAAATTGACATCAGTGACAAATTAACAATGGTTTCTTCTTTGAGTTCTCTCTTTGTATCAAGATGCTTATTTAAAAACAATGATAGGATTAAGAAGTATGGCAATACTGATCTGCAGACTGTCCAGTCTCACCTTGTATTGGCTTAAAAGAAAAAAAAAGCTGACAGCCAGTTTGGGCTGAAACTGCAGTCAAAACTTAAGTTCACAAATTGTGATTTTGACCAATCATGTTGAAGATTACAAAATTAATTCAGTCTTTTCCAGATAGTTAAATTGCACCTTTTTATCCTCATTTTGCACAAAATTTTAAGCAAATAGAATTATGAACCTAGGTGAATTTTTTACAACAGAAAAAAAGTGAGCTTATATTATAGATGTGTGAATTTATAACTGAACAATATGTTCTATCTCATATTCATTTAAATTTTTTTTGCTTGTAGACATGGATTTATGCTTTTCACAAGAGCATTAACACAAAACTAAAATGTAAAACAACCTTTAATTTATTATTGAAATAGTGAAATGATATTTTTTAATTGTCTTTTTAATATTCAATATTTTACTTGGTAATAATCAACAAAATCTTTTATTGCTCCTAAAATACTAATTTTTAGCTTTTTTTAAATTTCCTATTTTTATAAAAAAAATTTGCTTTTTATTTTTACATTTTTACTTAAATATTCAACCTGAATTCAAGGAACAAAACTGGAAATTACTTAAATGATTGTTATTGCGGATTTCCATACTTTTTCATGTCTTAAGAAATAAATAAAAATATTTTAAAAAAAAAGAAGAAAAAAAGGCTCCCAGTTTCTTTATTTAAAATTTATATCATTTCATAAGTGAAAATATTCTTTATTTAATAACATTTAGATTTAGCCTGCGATTGGAGAAAAATCAGTTAAAATCTAATGCAAACTTCAGGTCCCACATCTTTTAAGCAGAACTTCATCCTTCTTCAGGTGTTTCTTGTTGAACTAAGGAAACTATTCTGAACTTTTAATCCATGGGGTAGATTGTTCTAATTCCATTAATTAAATTACTACAGGATGATGAAAATATAATCCTACCATCAGACAAGAGCAATACTATTGTGGTGATGGATAAAGTAGAATACTCCAACAAACTGGTAGGCTTGAATGGCTATGGAAGCTATTGTAAAGTAAAAATGTACCTGATCCTGAAGAGGAAAAGAAGCTGTCACAGATCCTTAGTAAAAACAAAGATCTCATACCACAAATAAAATACAGACAGCTCACTCAACATTACAGCAAGGTACTCCACATACAAGTATATGGCCTTCCTAAGATTCATAAGGATGGTATTCTATAAAGACTCATTGTCAGCAAAGGAGGTTCTGCACATTACCCATTGAGCTGCTTCTTTATGGAGCTACTCACCCTACTAACAGGTGAGTCCTCATCATATGTCAAAAACTCTGCCCACTTCATAGAAGGAAAATCAATAATGCCCCCATTCATTCCAACCAGATGGTGAGTCTAGGTGTAGTAATTCTGTTCATGGGGGTACCCACTGATCAGATACTAACAGTGGTACAGGATAAGTTAGCTGCAGATCCCGCACTGATAGAATGCACCTGTATCCCAATAAATAATCTGATGGAACTGTTGACTTTCTGTGTGGAGATGACCTACTTCAGGATGAGGTGTAACATATACTGAGAAGGAGGACTGGCTATGGGATCACCTTGACCACAGTATTGGCTATAAAAATTTATTTCTAACAAAAAAACAAATTGACCACATGGCTCACTTAATTTGGGCCAAAGTGGAAAAAGCAGAAGTAATCCCAGACAATATGGTACCAAAAAGCTACCACCCAGAATTAGTAGTAAACTACTATGAGTGAACTTGGGTACCAGTCTGTCAAGGTGGAAAAATTTAGCCTGCAGGCTGGTTTGTCACTCACTTCTTAGAAAGCCAATAAGTATTCTAACAGGCAAGAAGCTCCCAGAGAAATAAAACTAAAATCAAACAAAAGTCAACTACTGAAATTCTACGAAGTTAAACAAAGGAAGAAAATTCAACCTGAGAATTCTGCTGAAAAGATAATTTTACTGAAGACTCAATTGAAATTAAATCATCATCATCATGTCGTGCTATAGGCACAGATATCCCTGACCCTCTCTCGCCACTTCGCCCTATCGTTCATCACCTCTGGCAGGTCTTCAGGGCTACATCCCGTATCCTCAAATAGCTGCTGGATGTATGTTCGTGCTAGTTGTCCTGCTTTTGCCTGGCCATATGTGGGGGTCCATAGAAGTACATCACTTATGAGCTCGTCCCTGCTTCTCCAGCAGTGACCTACATGTTTGGTTCGTCTAACTTGCATAGTTTTCGTGATGGGAGGCAGGTGGCCGTATAGTTGGTGCCTTGTGGGGTGTTGCCGCCAGGACTTGTTCAATATTGCTCGCAACATTCTTGTGTAATTGCCGTCTAGCTTCTTCTCCAGCCGTTTAGTTAGCGTCCAAGTAGTGCATCCATACAGCAGTATAGATACGACTGCTGCTTGGAAGAAACTGCATTTCATTTTATCGGTCAGGTCTGATTTCCATATGATCGATAGCCTATCAATAGCTGTCCATACCTTTGTTAACCGCATGTCGATGTCCTTTTCTGTTGATGAGACGCTGCTTCCTAGGTAGGTGAATTTGTCTACTAGTTTAAGAGGGGTTCCATCTAGTTTGATGATGTCGCCTGTTTGATTATAGCACATATATTCCGTTTTGCGTGCATTGACATGGAGGCCAATGCCTGTGGCGGCTCATTCCAAACTATGCAGTAGTGTTTCTGCTTGGTTGGGTGTATTTGCCAGTAACGCTATGTCATCAGCGTAGTCAGCATCAGTAATTGTTTTTGCGGGGTGCCTTCTGCTTCTTTTCTTTGTCAGCTCGAAGCCGTTTCCTCTGATTTTATCAATCGATGTTCTAAGCACATAATCTAGACAGATGATAAAGAGGTATGGGGCTAGCGTGTCTCCTTGTAGTACTCCTGCTACAATGTCAAAGTATTCTGTGTCTCCATCTGGTGAACGTACTTTCACTTTGGTGTTTCTGTAGAGAATCGTTATTGCTGCTATGGTTTCTTTAGGCAGGCTGTATGCTAGTAGGATTTGTTCCATCTTTCCTCTGTGAATGGAATTGAAGGCCTTGGTAAAGTCGACAAATAGTAATGTCGCTAGTAGGTTTTTTGCCCATGCGCCCTCTAGGATTCTACAGATGGTTGATATTTGTGAGGTTGTGGATCTATTTCTTCGGAAGCCATTTTGGTTTTTCCTAAGGATGTTGTCTATTTTGAGTTCTATCTGGTTTCGTAGTAGGACATTGTAAATTTTGGCTGCTATAGATGTAAGTGTTATGCCTCAGTAGTTCTTGGCTAATCCGAGGTCACCCTTTTTAGGGAAGGGGATTATGCATCCCTTCATCCATCTGTCTATCATATTTTGATTATAGACGGCATTGCATTGTCGGAGCAGTATGTCGTCGAACTGTCTGGTCTTCCAAACTTCTGGGGGAATCTCGTCCAGCCCTGCAGCTTTCCTATTTTTAATTTTTCTGAGAACCGAGTCGAGTTCTTCTTGTGTGAACGGTCCTAGTTTAATGTCTAATTGTTTACTAATTATTCTGGTGATTGGTTCATGCATTACTTTCGGTGGGTTTCCTAGTAGGTTTTCGAAATGCTGTTTCCACAGTTTTATTCTTTCCTGTTGGTTTGCAGCTTTCAGTTTTGCTTTGACTGTGCTCTTCCTTCTGCTCACTTCATTTATTGTTTGCCATGCTATCCTAGATTGCCTATCTTCCACTGAATCTCTAATCTTATCTCTCTGATTTTTTATGTATTCTGTCTGTTCCTTTATATATATGCCTGCTAATTGATATTGTGCCGTTTTTAGTTTTCGGGCATTGGTGT
>CAUZXS010002477.1:5000-130500 GCA_963585895.1 Sepioteuthis lessoniana | reverse complement strand
ATATATATTGTCATATTTTATGGTTATCACTAGCTCATTTGTGAGTCAATGGTGGACAAAATTTTGCGGTATTATTAGTGTATAAAGCTTAAAATCCAGGGTCACAGACGCCACCATCTAATATATATATATATATATATATATATATATATATATATATTTGTGTGTGTGTGTGTGTGTGTGTGTGTGTGCGTGTGTTACGTGATGGTGCCTGTAACCCTGAGTTTCATATAAATATGTGCGTGAATTTGTGTGTGTCTCTCATATTTAGCTAAGAATTTTAATATCTATCTATCTATCTATCTATCTATCTTCTCTTTTCTTTTCTATTTTCATCAATCTCCCCTCTTTCGTTCTCTGTCTCTGTCTATCTGTCTCTCACTCTTTTCTCTCTCTCTCTCTCTCTCTCTCTCTTTATCCATCCATTTCCCCTTTTTCCTTTTTTTCTGTGTGTGTCTGTCTGTCTTTCTCTCCCTCAGTCTTTTTCTCCCTATTTCTCTTTCTTTCTTTCTTTCTTTCTTTCTTTCTTTCTCAATATGTATATGTATATATGTTTCTGACTGTTCATATTTATTTATCTATCAATGTTTTTCTTCTTATTCCTTTCTTTATCTTTTTTACAAGAAGAACAAATCAACATCCAAGTAAAACAATGATTTAAAAATTTGTCAATATTCAACGAAGAACATTGTGTTGTATGATCTCAGTAAAATCATCCCTATGTAGAAATTAGTTGGCAATTTTTTATATATATTTATGACCTTAATACTCACCACAAACCTAAGAGATGCGACCTTATGCCAAACTTAGCTGCATCAAACAAATTCTAGATAATTCTCGGAAATTCGATCTTCTGAAACTGTCAAGCGCTTTTAGATTTTGATGATCGTGAGATCCGATTCGTGGGATTCGTAAAATCTTATCCCCCGGGGCCCGAGCTCACTTAGAATTCGATGAAGCGATTCTCGTATTTGTTTGACATAACTTCATTCACGGTTTATTAATTGATGGCTTTAAGAGAATCTGAAGATAACGTGACAAATCTTGAATTGAATTTATAAAAATCTGATCATCTTACTCGATACAAACAACTACTATTGTTGCTACGGAGATGTTCTTATTTGCAACCACAAGCCAGCTTATTGGCAACTCGCAAAGCAAATAAGAAATAGCCAGTTTGATCTCTCTGCTCTGCTATTTGCACAGTGTTGAGAGGCGAACTCCAGTCAATCTAATGCGTTCACTTTTGGGAAAGGCATGAACTCTTCTATTCTCACCGCCAGCTTTGCCATAAATAGTACTACTTCTACTACTAACTCGCTTACTACGATGTCGCAGCCCAGCATGTTAGTAAGAAGTAAAGTTGGTGACCGTATTCGAAGGCGATTCTAAGGCTCCCTTTTCAATAGCTACTACACCGAGGTGTAGGGGAGAACGCTACTCCTTTCGCTGGATTGCTCCACCTAACCCTTGATACGTACCTTATAATGCTGAGTGTTAAGCAAGGAGGTATCAAGTACCATTTTTTTAAGTCTTTGGTATGACGCGACCTGGGACTGAACCCTGGTCTCCTGGGCCATTTGCAAACACTCTACCCACTAGGTCAGTGAGCACGTTAGTACCACTACAGTTCTTTTACAAGGATGGCTTTGGCATTAGATATCCCATGAAAGTTGATATAGCACAAAGAACCCCCCCCAAAGAAAAAAAAGAAAAAACATAATTAAAAGGATAAGAGATTTGGTTCATGCCTTTCTCAAGGGCATTAGTGCGAAGTGAAAGGCAAGCAGTTCACTCCAGGGTTTGAACTCAGTTCGTCCAGTCTATTTTCCTTTTACAATAACCGTTATCCCACGTGTAGCTCCGATATATATATATATATATATATATAAAACTATAGACCCTATATATATATATATATATATATATATATATATATATATATATATATATATATATATATATATATATAGGGGTCTACAGTTTTCTGTCACTCTCTTTCTCATACGCGCACATATATATATAATCTAAGGACAATAACTTATCACATCTATACGTCTATATAGGAGACTCTAGGGTCCTTCAAGGCATCCTTAGATAAAACAGAATTCGGCGCTACATATTTTTCTTCAAGTTTCATAGAATACAAAAAGTAAAGTTTGTGACCGTAATCAAGGGTGACCCGAAGGCTCCTTTTTCATTAGCTACTACACCGAGAAGACGGTTACGGTGCTACTCCTTTCCCTGGATTGCTCTATTTTACTCTTACCTTATAATGCTGAGAGTCAAGCAAGGTGGCATCAAGTACCATTTTTTGAGTCGTTAGTATGACTCGACCTTGGATTGATCCCCGGTCTCCCGGGCAATTGACGAACATTCTACTCACCAGGCCAATATAAGAATTCCTGACCACATTTTTTCTTCAGTTATTGTGGCTTGTAAGCGGTGAGACCTTCGTCATCAGCTGATATGACAAGATGAGAGAGAAAAGCGAGAATGACAGCAAAAAGAAAGAAAATAATGTAAAAAGAAACAAAAAAGTAAAGAAAAGAAAAGAAAAAGAAAAACGACAAAGAGAACAAATAAAGAAAGAAACAAGAAACGAAGGAACAATAAAGAAAGAAAAAAAATAATGTATAATAAAGAAAGAAAAGCAAAAGAAAGAACAAATTTAAAAGAATGAAAGCGAAGAAAATAAATATTCGGAAGGAAAGAATGAAAGAAAAAAACAGTTTGGAAGAAAAGGGAAAGCTTCAAAGAAAACAATGGCGAAATGAAAGTAAAAAATAAGTAACTAAATAAATAAAAAATAAAAGTAAAGAAAGCAAACGAAAGAAAAACAAAAAATATATGCTATTCGTCTGTTATGACATTTTATTGCTTATTTTGTCCAGATTCATTCAACGCAGATTATCAAGCGCTTTCTTGCTAATACACTTGTTGAAGTCAAATCTCAGTGGTACAAACTGAAGCAGGAACAGGCTTTGGCATTAAATAACCTCTAGAGGTTGATATGCCATTAAAAAACCAACCATGAAACAGGAAGCAAGAGACATTGCTTGTTATGTGAACTTGAATGAAGTGGATTTTTATGTAGAAATCCAGTCTGGCTGTAAATGAAAGGAACGAAGAGGAGGCGTTCTGTATTTTATGGCTTCTCTCGTGAATTCGAAATTGAGAAGTTGTCCATTTTTCATTTCCGTTTCCTACCACATCGCTATCTGGTTGCAAAATCTAAGGTGTGAAGGATGTAGACAATTATTGACTAAATCTTGTGAAGGTTAATTTGAATGAAGAAGGCATCTTAGAAGAAAACGATCCGCAAACAGAGAAGTGGAGAATGGTGTGTATAAAAGGAAGATGTAAAGAAAAAAGGCAGAGAGAGAGAGAGAGAGAGAGAGAGAGAGAGAGAGATTTAAAGTGGAAATTAAAAACCAAAGAGAATAAGTTTGGTTTGGTTTTATGGCATACCAAGGATTGTTGGTTATTTAATGCCAAATCCATTTATATATATATATATATATATATATATAAACAGTTCTATTTCAAACAATTCAGTTTAGCATAAATACGCAGTTTAAATGTTAAAACGTTTCAATTGCAGTCAATTCAGTTTAGAATATGAACACCGTCAAAAAGTATTATTTGGCCTATCGATAGGACCCTATCAGGTGCTACCACTCTGGGCCAGAGTTGACCTGGGAGCCATAGCAATGAAGGATACTCCACATTTCCCCTGAGCTCCATATGTTTCAGTGTCATATCTTGGACACTTGCTTGGGGAATCTTATCCCACTGCAGAGATGCAGTCGGTGTATGTAGAAGCCCCCAAACCAAAAAGAGATGAAAAGATAAGAACAGACTGAGATAGATAGATTGATAGATGGAGAGATATGAACAGACAGTTATATATATATATATATATATAGGGAGAGATAAGTAAAAAAAGTAAAGTTGGCGACCATAGTCGAGGGCGACCAGAAGGCTCCCTTTTCGATAGCTACTACACCGAGGTGTAGGAGAGGACGCTACTCCTTTCCCTGGATTACCCTTGATATGTACCTTATATCGCTGAGTGTTAAGCAAGTAAGTATCAAGTACCATTTTTAAAGTCTTTGGTATGACGCGACCTGGGATTGAACCGTGGTCTCCCATCCCATTGGCGAACTCACTACCACTAGGCCAATGAGCCGGTTAGGGAGAGATAAAGAGAGGAATTTGTATGAAATAAGGTTAAGAGAAATGAAGAATCAGAAAACATAGAAAAGAATGAAAAAGAAAAGGAAAAAGAAAAAATTACAAAACAGAAAGAATAAAAATAGGAAGCTCTAAACTAAAAAAGAAGCAGCCACCAATGTCCTAAACAGCATTGTAAAAATGGCACATCGTAGCAAGATGTTTGTCATCATCATACGTTGAAATTCTGAGAAGAAGCAATTCTTCCTTGAATAATGCATTTCCTAAGGGAAAATGCAAACAGCTTTGCTCAGCGTTTGAACTCCGTTCGTCAAGTTTATACGAGAATAAACATTACATCACTTGCCTACGTGGGGCTCGTATGTCTATAGCTGCAAGGGTACTTAAATGGCACGACAATTATCACTGTTGTATTTCCGCAACCAAATTCTATTCTGCAAGATTCATTGCTTTTTAGAAGACCTGAGGCTAAGTTGCTAACGTGCTGTATTACGGCATAATAACAAGCGAGTTCGAACTCAAGTCACGTAATTACATTCACTTACAGACTACTCGCCTCGGGAAAGGTATGAACTCTCTAGCTATGAGTTAAGTAGTCCCATTACTTTTCTTCTTCGAGGTTGGCTTTGGCATAAGATAATCTACGAAGGTTGATACGTCAAAATAAATAAATAAAAATAAAAGTAAAATAAAATATAATAAAACATTTAACTTCAGTATTATTTTCCTTTTCTGTTTTCGGATCGTTTTCTTCTAAGATGCCTTCTTCATTCAAATTAACCTTCACAAGATTTAGTCAATAAAGAACTCTTTTATCTTGTTATTGGTTCAATAAGTATCATTATTGTCTTTTCTAAGGGTAGCTTCGCCATCACATAACCCACGAAGGTTGATACCCCATTAAACAAATAAAAAAAATTGAAACGTTCAATTTCAGACTTCTACCCTCGAGCAGGGTTGATCTGCCTCATCCCCCAGCAATGGGTTGAATATTATCACTTCTGATCTTCAACAAGGCTGGCTTTGGCATTAAACAACCCAAGAAGATTGACATGCCATTAGACAAAGAAATCAACCCAAACCAAACCAAACACTCCCTTTCGGGCTAATACCCTTTGGAAAGCTATGAACCTCTTATTCCCCCTCACGATTATGGATTAGATAGTATCACTGCTGTTCTTCTACAAGGATTACTTTGGCATTAAATAACCCAAGAAGGTTCATATGTCATTATAGAAAGAAACCAAAACTAAACCCTCACAACATGTTTTACTTAAATAGTAAGTAAAGTTAGCGACCATAGTCGAGGGTGACCCGAAGGCTCCCTTTTCGATAGCTACTACACCAAGGTGTAGGGGAGGGCGCTACTCCATTCCCTGGATTGCTCCACTTTACCCTTGAACCGTACCTTATAATGCTGAGTGTTAAGCAAGGTGGTATCAAGTTCCATTTTTAAAGTCTTTGGTATGACTCGACCTGGAATTGAACCCAGGTCTCCCGGGCCATTGGCGAACACTTTAACCGCTGGGCCAACTGCGTCTAATTTTTTAAAAAAATAAACAGAGCGCGATAATTCTACCGATTTTATTCTTGTGTTGAATTTATTCCCATAAAAGTCCACAACGTAGCAAATTCATCCGGAAGTCGATTTTGTTACTGGTAGTTTCTGGTCTGAGATATATTGACATCAGGGATCATTAATCACTGACCTAGAGAGCACAGATGGTTAATCTCGACTTTTCTGAAAAAAAAAAAAAGAAGAAGAAGCAACGTAGCGACCGAAAAAAATTTACTAATCGATCAACTTTTATTAGTATCATCCCCCCCCAATTTCCCTGTTTCTATCTTTATGTGGGGGTGGGTGAAGTCTCTGTGATATTCTGGCTTCCTTATTAGATTGTTACTTGCTAGTAAGCGAGTTCGAACTCCAGTCGTGCTATTGCTTTCACTTTTGAACTAATGCCCTTCGGAATGGTATTAACTCCCTTATCCCCCCCCAGCTATGTGTTGAATTGTACCATAATCGTTCTTCTGCAAGGATCGCATTGATATTAAATAGCCAGTGAAGGTTGGTATGTTATTAAGTAAGGACACTTACCCCCCCTATATTAATATATTTTCAAATGTATATGATCATAACTTTGAGAGTTTTCTATCTGAACTAATTAGTTTTTATAATTTTATTTCTTTTGAGTTTTCCCATCAGCTCAAATTGATGTTTTTTCACCAGAGTCTGAATAACAGCAAGTCGTTTCAGATCTCCAGGACTCTTCTGAGTATCTTAGCTGATTACAGCTGCAGTTTTGCTTCTTCTACATCCAGTTCATTACACTTCTTTTTTTCAGGTTTTTGGGAACAATTCCAAGGGTTCTAATTACAATTGGCATTACTGTCACTATAATGTGCCACTGCTTTTTCAGCTCTCTAGCAAGATCCAAGAATTTTTTGATCTTTTCGTTTTATTTTTCACTCGTGATCGACAAAATCTCCTAGCTGACTAGCTCTTTTTTCTGGATAATTAATTCTTGTACAGGTATTCTTGTCGGGATTAGGTGATCAATTTGTATCTCAAAGTCCATATTTCATGCCTCTCATTTTCTAAGACAGATTCTGGTTTGTGTATATTCCATATGTTAATATACTGAAATTTAAATTCTCACACAATTCCCAGTGGATCACCTTACCTATTCAGTCGTACCTGTTTCTTGCATTTCTTTCGTGCTAATTTGCTGTATTCACTCATGTGATTAATTTTCACCCTTAAGACACCCAGTAGAATTTTGTAAAGTTACATGGCACAGATTGACGTTCGCACCGTCACGGTTCTCGGTATATCCTTTGTAGGGCTACGGTACTACAGAGACATTTGTACTACCATAGTTTTAACGGGTTTATGCGTTTAGCACGGCGTCGTAAGTGTCAGTCGGACCTCGTAGTGACACCCACCGTGATGAAAAGAAGTGACGAACACAAAAACATTGTCTTGGTTCATTAATACCAAAGTTTATTCACTACTATATATTTTAGTAGTTGTCGAGAAGAAAGAAACATTGTATGAACTGAGTCAACCTCTTTAGCTAGACAGAGGGAAATAACACGTCGTGAGAAGTGAGAGAGAGAGAGAGAGAGGAGACACAGACCTTGAATTATCTTTCTCGCTTTCTGTTGTAGTTTGTTCGCGCGGTGTCCGTCCTCACAGCTTCGCGTTTAGCAGGGAGGCCTTTTTTCGAAGCTCACCCCAAAATGTGGGCCGCAAATTTCGGCCGTCTTCATATCGCCGTGGCTTGTCTTTTACTGCCGATTTTACATCGTCCTCTCTAGCAGCCAACTAACTCTTTCCTTTTTTTTTTTTTATCCTGCATCTACTGCCCTAAAAGCTTTTTCGTTTGAGTTTCTTCCAGTCTATCAGGACTCGTTGTCGATTTGCTGCCGATACATTTCTATCTTTAACCCAGACGTCTGCTGCTATGATGGCATGGATTTCGGAAATCTACCTTTCTCTTTCTTAATCGTTTCTCCATTTTCAATATACCCCACCTCTCTCTCTCTCTCTCTCTCTCTCTCTCTCTCTCTCTCTCTCTCTCTCCCGAATCTCTATCATATATGTTCCTTTCTTTTCCACCGTCCCGTGTTCGAATCAATCGGAGTCCCTAATTATTTTACAAACTATTTCATCTCTATCATCAGGTAGACTATTGCCCAGTCGGCTGGGACTGTAGAATACACCCCTTCATTGCCATTGCCCCCAGGTCCATTCTGGCCCGGTGTGGAATCATCTGATAGGGCCCTATCTATTGCTTAAATAGAACTAAACTGCATACTTGTGCTAAACTGAATTGTTTGACTAAACTGAATAGCTTGAAATAGAAATGTTTTTGACAATTGAACTGTACTCATGGTTTGATATTGACGAGCATATTCCAGTCGTCTCTCTTTATGCTTCATAGTTAACCTTAGATGATGAATTCTTTTCTTATGCTTAATTTTTTCGTCGTATAAATGCCATCTGATTGTTTTAGTACTGCAAGGAGCATCCACAAGAGATTTCCATATTTTTGATATTGACGAAGTTGTCTTTTTTACTTCACACGCAATTCTCTTGAATTGTGGTGATAACTTTTCTGGCCTGCCAATCGGTTTTCTTGTTTCATACTTATTTAGACTTTTCAAGTAATTGCAGATAACGTTTTTACTGCGTCCTAAGACCTTCGAAATTTCTCTGAGATTTTCCGATTCTTCTCAGAGCTGTAATCTCACCTTACTCAAATTCAGATAATTTAGTTCCTTTAGCCATTTATGGTTTTAGTATGGTAAGTACAGTTTTAATAGTTTGTTACAGTTTTAATAGCATTTATACTATATATACTATAAATATAAAGTTTTTCAATTAAATCAAGTCCTTTTTCTTAAGTTTTTATTAGTGGTCTTATATTTATGTCAAAAACAGATTTTAAAATTTAGCATAAATACATATAAAAATGAATTGAAATATCTTCTTATTTTAGATTTAAATGTCTCTTAACTTTATCTTTCATATATCTGATTTTCATAATTCAAAAATTGTAAACAATATGTGTGTGTGAATAAACTGCTCAAATCTAATTGCGAATGTGTGTGTGTGTGTAAAAACGGATAATATATTTGCATATTTGTGTTTGTCTGTGTGTCACGTAAGTGTGTATTTGTGTATGTATGGGTTTGTATAAACTGCTCCTGTATGTGTATGTGAGTAAAAACTACTAATACATACATATATTTTGTGTGTAATGCATGTGTGTGTATGAACTGGTCATATGTTTGTGTGTATGTACGTATGTGTGTGTGTGAATAAACTGCTAATATATATATATATATGTATGCTGTTATGTGTGCATAAACAGCTCATATATACATATATATTACAGGGTTCTGTCTGTGACCCTGGGTTCAACGCAATCAGCAATCGTCGGTCAGATTGAAGGTCTTTAAAAAAAGCGATTAATATGGTTAACTGTTGTTCGAAAAGTGATGGTTACTTGTGTGTGTACCTATGTTTCTGTATTATTGAATGTTAATATGTTTGTGTATGTGTTATCGCTCGCGTGCGCGTACATATATACGTATGTGTATGTACTGGCATACATCTTTCCATATTTACACATATTTCCGCTGTCTGTTGGTGGGAAGGAGTGGGACAAAGGAAGAGAATGTGAGAAGGGAAGAGTAGGTCAGATATGAGGAAATTAATTGTTGAAATCAGAATTTCTTTTTCTTTCTAATTTTATGGTAGCTAAAGGTTTATTTTAATTTGAATATAAAATGTCTGTTTTGTGGGGAATTTTGTTGAGTGATGATGATGATTAAAATCAGAATCGTCATCACGTTACCTTTTTTTAATGTGGTATGGTATCTATGGGCAGGTAGTAAAAATATTAGGTTTTAGGTATCTTTTGCAATAATTAAAAAAAAATACATATAATAATAATAGCAATAATAATAGCAAAAATAATATATAATGATATATATATATATATATATATATATATATAAAATAAAAAATTGAAAAATAAATCAATCAAATAAGATAAATAATAATAAATAAGATAAAATAAAATTAATAAAATAAAATAGTAAAATAATAAAACAATAAAATTAACAGTTAAAATCGTAAAGGTTTTACAATACTTATTGGTGTTTATGATACAATAATATGAAATAGTAGTTCTTATAATTCTTGACAATACTAAAATATTACTTAGATTTACAGGCAATACTTGTGGGTGTTCATGATGTGATATTGTGAGGAAAATGGTACTTACGGTCGGTGGTTCTGTTGTATAATTAGTGTAGTGTCGGGAATGGTTGATTGATGGTGTGGCAATAAGAAAGGTGTTGGGAAAACAGGTGAGATATGGTTAAAAAACAAGAAGGAAGCTTTATTGTGGACATAGATGGCAGAAATATAAGTAAATATAAAAATAATAGTTGTGCTTAAAATTGAGAAGGTATTAGGAATTTAGTTTATCTTTTGGTTAAGTGTTTAGGTCGAACGTGACACAATAGGTAGCATTCATTTCCGTTTGTGTTGGCGCCAATCAGAGAATCTCTTTGTCTGTTTTGGCATGAAACCCACACAAAGGGCAAGTTCTCCCACGAGACAGGAAGTGGAGAAGAGAAGGAAGGTCCTAGAGAAGACTGAGAGAGTCAGTTGACAAAGGAAGGCAGAAGAGAACTGTCGGCTTGTGATAGCAGTCCAGGGAAGGACACAATCGATAGAAGGAGGCAGTGAGAAGAGGTCGGGCAGAGAAGAGAGGCAACAGAAATCAGAAAGATAACTGCTCAGACCTGTTGACCTACAGAGGCTGGGTTAACCCACGCGAGAAGATGTCAGCAATGTTAGTGACTTTGTAGAAGTTTCGCGCAAAATACACGCCCGCGATTGCCTGCAAATGCACGGAGAGCTGCACAAAAGTGTCACATACACTTCCCCCTTCTTGCGCTTGGAGTTGACCCAAGCCCGTGTTTGTTCGTTTGTTCTTTCTTCCACCCTCTCGGTTGTATTTGGCGTATCTGTAAAGAAATGTGTAATGTCCCTGGTCGGAAACCACTAGACGAATCACTGGCCATGAGTAGTTTGATTTAACGACTTTGAGATAGTCAGGGGTCGCCTGGCCAGCCAGGGGTGTCGTCACACAAATCGGGATAGGCGATATTTGTTTTTGCGTCGACATTTTGAGATTACCAAGGATTTGTAGTATAGAAGTGTATATTGGGATGGGTGGGTGATGATTGCAACTTTTTTATGGAGGCAAAGTAAGCATCTTTTTGATATTTTGTGGTCAGCGGGGGCTGATTTTATAACTTCCCACGTTATGCTTGCTGTAATATTCTTGTCTTTCTGTTTCCAAATGTATGCTGATAGAGTTCAATTGTTCGTGTATTTTTTATTTGAGAACGAGAGTTTATGGGCGTATATTCTTTGTTTGAATGTTCCCTCCGTTGTGCATATGTAGTATTTTGTTGAGTTGTTTGTCCTTACCGTGGCCTTGTATACCATGTTTTTTTTGGCTGTTTCCTTATAGGGGGCATGTTGATTTCTCCCTACAATTGCACATGCTGTTAGATTCGATTGTGTTGTAGTTGTTTTCTATTTTTTGTGGTGGCTTTTTATAATTGGGGTCATATTTTTAGTGCAGTTGTAGCAAATTTTTAAGTTATTTTTGTTGAAAATTTTGGCCAAGGCGCTGTGTTTGGGGAAGTTTTTTTCTATTAATTTTATGAAATCTTTGCTAATATTAGTTTTTACGTTATTGCTATAGGGGAAGTGGAACCAGATTATGTTTCTTTTTCTGTTTTTTGGGCTTGGTTTTTGGTGATGCATATTCTAGTTGTATTTATCCACTGTTCTTAGTGCGTTGTATATATATATATATATATATATATATATATATATATGTGTGTGTGTGTTTGTGTACGTGAGAGTATGACTGTGTGTGTACTGTATGACTGTATTGTGTGTTTATAATCTGCTCATATATATGTACGTGTGTGATGTATGTGTATGTATAAACTGCTCATGTATATATGTGTGTGTGTGTGATGTATGTGTGTATGAATTGACCATATGTATATGTATATGATGTCTGTGTACGCATGTGTGTATAAACGGCTCATATATATATATATATATATATATGTGTGTGTGTGTGTATGTGTGTGTGTGTATGTGTGTGCATAAAGTGCGTGCTTTGGTGTAATGGTCATCTTTGTAGTAAATTGAATGGGTGACCCAAGTTCAAATCCTGGAGGAAGCTGTGTGCGTTTCACTTTGAGCTAATTCCCTAGCCAAAGTCATTAACCCATCTGTTCTCCCTCCAGCTACGTTTAAGTGGTATGGCAAAATGGGTTCTTTAGTTTGACAAGGCAACTTGTCTAGGAGAAGGAAAACTCTACTTTAAAACCAGTTTTACTCTATTTGAACATTGATCTTGTTTCCCATCCTTCCTCTGGCGGAAGGTTTGGATATATATATATATATATATACCTATTCACACGAGCAGGATGTGATACAAGGTCAATTTTTAATTAGAGTCTATTTAATTAGTGTCAATTCAGAGTTTTCCTTCTAGATCAGTTGCCATATCATAGATGAAGAACCCAATCTGTCCCGCTATTCATACATAGCTGAAGATATATATATATATATATATATATATACACGCTGATAAGCATATATGAATATATACCTTAAAAATTCCTGTAATTACGCTGAGATGACGATAGCTGAGGCGTAAGATATTCATCTGGCTTAAAATCGGCAGCGTTTCGCGTCCAGCTTGCAGCATCTCGCTTGTCTAGTCACACTGCAAATTTTGATATTACGAAACAGCCTGTCTGTGGATGACAATATATATACAGTTTAACTCAGTACCGTATATGGAAAGTGATTTTTTGCAATATGATGTTTTTCTTGTTTTTTCCAATTGGTTTTTCCCAGGTTGACTGTTAACAGACACTTGTCTTCGACAGATCGTTAAATCGAGGTTTCACAGTAATTTTTGCAAGTGAATTGGTTGGTAAGATTTACTTTCAGGCCATTTCTTTACATCAGGCGCCATCGTCTACGCCTCTAGTGTGTTGACGGCAGTTGTGAGTTTGCAGTCGGCGAAACGACGTGTTGTCTTGATTATTGACACGAACAGTTTTCTTGCCAACTTGAGTATCAAGTAGGAGACATATTGAACGTGTTCCCAATTACTCGTTAGCGCCATCTAGCGGTTGTTATGTCAAGCTGGAAGCTAGAAATATAAAGAGAAAGAGACTATAGAACGAAAGGGAATTTGACTGCGAAAGTGTGAGCAAAAGAAGGAAAGGGAAAATAAAAATGAGAAAAATTATACGGTTGGGGTGGGCGGGAATAAAAGACTTGGAGAGAGATAGAGAATAAAATCGAAGAAAGAAGAAAAAGAAGAGGAGAAAGATATTAAGAATTGCTGTTAACAGAAAAAAAAATTAGATTAAAAGATTGATGGGAAAGAAAGTGGGACAGAAAGATAAACTGAGAAATCAGTAAATAGAAAGAAAGAAAGAAAGAAAGAGGTGCATAAAATGAAGGTAAATATATACAAAGAAAGAAAGAAAGAAAGAAAGAAAGAAAGAAGGGACAATTAAAGAATAAAAAGAAAGGAAAGCAAGAAAAAGAGAAGGAAGCTGTGGAAAAGAAAGAAAAAAGCAATGAAAAAAGAAAGAAAGAAAGAAGAAAGAAAGAAATAAAAGCTAAATAAATAAAAGCGAGGAAGAGAAAGCAAGAAAAATGAAAGAAAGAAGAAAAGGGGAGAAAAAAAGAAAATAAAGTAAGGAAAAGAAAGAGAGAGAGAGAGAGAGAGAGAGAGAGAGCGTAAGCAGCTAGAAGAAAGAAAGAGAAAACGAAAAATTATAGAAAAAGTGAAAAAAATAAAGGACGGAATAAAAATTGAAATTGAGGGAAGAAAGAAAAAAACTTTAAGGAAAAGGGAGAAGAATGTTAAGAGAGAAAGAAAGAAAAAAAAGAAAAAAAGAAAGAAAGAAAGAAAGGGAAAGAGGGAGGTGAAGAAATAAAACTATGAAAAAGGGAAAAAGGAAGAAAGCTGAGGAAAATAAAGATAAGGAAAAAAAGACAAAAAATGATTCAAGCAAAAGGGGAAAAGAAATCCAAAATTAAAAAAAAAATTCACTAATGCTCCAGAAATTATAAATTATCTTTTGCCTGTAACTCACGACCATTTTATTGGCTGGAAGTGAGAAAGACTAAAATGAATATGTACAAAATGAGATAGATAGGGACAGACATAGATAGATAGATAGATAGATATGCAAATCTAATAGATGTATAGATCGAGCGAGAGAGAGAAAGAGACAGAGACAGAGATAGAGAGACAGAGATAGATTAAAACAATGCTAGACAGGTAGATCGATAAATATATATATATATATATATATATATAGAGAGAGAGAGATAATTCAAGATAGATAGATAGATAGATAGATAGATGTACAAATCTAATAGATATATATATATATAAAGAGAGAGAGAGAGAAGTCAAGACAATGATAGATAGAGAGAGAGAGAGAGATCAAGACAATGATAGATAGATAGATAGATAGATATGAAGGCAATGAGATAGCTTGATATATATATATATATATATATATATATATATATATATATATATATATATATATATATATGGAAGCAATCATAGATAGATAGGAAGACGATAGATAGATAGATAGATAGATAGATAGATAGATAGGGTCATACGTCGATAAATAAATATCTAACCCAATCTAATAGAGAGTTAGATGTATAGAGAGATATAAAGATGGTTGTTAGATAGATAGATAGATAGATAGATAGATAGATAGATAGACTGACAGAAGCTACTGTGATACTTCCGAGGTGGTCGATTTAAACGTGATGATGTTGGCAAGAATAACAATGGTTGAGAAAGAAGTTGTTGAAAAGGTTGGAGGGCGTGTTGAAGATGTCGTTAGATATTGGAATGATGCCAAAGAATGAAACGCCCTCGTCTGTTGAATGCGACAGGCGAATGATGCGAACAAATAACGGAACGGTAAAGCCAAAACAACACATGCACTTGCAGGTAGATGCTCACTGTTAAAACGTGGGTTCAATGCATTGAGGTCCTTCAGTTGCGCCAGATTTATGTGCGTGCAAGAAGTAATGGGGCAAAGGGAAACTTTTGACTACGACTAGCTCGAAAATGACACTCCCGTGAGAGAGAAGAATAAGGCCAAAGAAAATTATTGTGTACCTGTCGTACTCAGATAAATACAATAGAGTGAGTCGGGGCCTGATATATTACTGCAGTCAGGAATATACGTGCATGCATACATGATGAAAAATGCGAAATCCGCAGAGATCGATATATCTGTATCTACGAGGATTTGTCCAGTTGGTTGGGGCTGTAGAATACACTGACTGCACCTCTGCAGAGGGATAAGATCCCCACCCCAATGAGTGTTCTGATTATGACAAAACAATCTGATAGGGCCCTATCTATGGGTTAAATTCTCCAGCAGTGTCCCGCGTGTCTGGTTCGTCTCACCTCTCTTTCTACTCTTGCTTCTCCAGCAGTAAGCAAGGACGAGCTCATAAGCGATGTACTCCTGTGGACCCCCACATATGGATGTGCAAAAGCAGGACGACCAGCACGAACTTACATACAGCAACTATGTGAGGACACAGGATGTTACCCTGAAGACCTGCCGGAGGCGATGAATGATAGGGAGAAGTGGCGAGAGAGGGTCAGGGATATCCGTGGTGGCGGCGCGATATAATGATGATAATGATGATGTGTTAAATTGAACTAACGGCATACTTATGCTAAACTGAATTGTTTGATTAAACTGCTTGACTAAACTGAATAGTTAGAAATGTTTTCACAATTAAAATGTACTTACATTTAAACTGCGTACTTATGCTAAACTAAATTATTTGAAATATAACTGTTTTTGACATTGAACTGTACTTAAACTAAACTGAATTGTCATATATATCCGCTTGAATGATTTGAAATAGAAATGCTTTTGATTATTAAACTGTGTACTCATGCTAAACTGAATTGTTTTAAATAGAACTGATTATTTACATAAAAACGGAATTGGCGTTAAATAACATACAAAGGTTGCTAGCTAGCTAGCAAGTTACGAACTTTGCATATCTATCTATCGATCTATCGCGTAGTGGTTGCAGTGTTAGACTGCGGCTTTTAAGGAAGCGAATTCGAACTCCAGTCGCGCTATTGCGTTCAATAGAGGATTAATACCATTGAAAAAGTTAGTGAAATCCTTTATTTCTTCAAGTTATGGGTTAAATAGTATCACCACTGTTCTTCCGTATGGACAAATGTGGTGCTAAACAACTCACGAAGGTTGATATCCCATTTAAAAAACCCTATTAATCTTTCTATCAAATTTGCTTATCTATACTTCTACGTCTGTTTCTATGTATCAATCTCTCTCACTAGATATATATATATATATATATATATATATATATATATATCATCATCATCATCATATCGCGCTGGTAGCACGGATATCCCTGACCCTCTCTCGCCACTCCTCCCTATCGTTCATCGCCCTAGGTAGGTCTTCAGGACAACATCCTGTATCCTCACATAGCTGCTGAATGTACGTTCGAGCTGGTCGTCCTGCTTTTGCGCGGCCATGTGTGGGGATCCATAAGAGTACATCTCTTATGAGTTCATCTCTGCTTCTCCAGCAGTGTCCTGCATGTCTGGTTCGTCTAACTTGGATAGTTTTCGTGATAGGGGGTAGGTGGCCGTACAGTTGGTGTCTTGTGGGGTGTTGCTGCCAGGACTTGTTCAGGATTGCACGCAGCATTCTTGTGTAATTGCCATCTAGCTTCTTCTCCAGTCGTTTTGTTAGCGTCCATGAAGTGCATCCATATAGCAGTATCGATGTGACCGCTGCCTGGAAGAAACTGCGTTTCATTTTATCGGTTAGGTCTGATTTCCATATAATCGATAGCCTATTGATAGCTGTCCATGCTTTCGTTAACCTCGTTTCGATGTCCTTTTCGGTTGATTCGACGCTGCTTCCTAGGTACGTGAATTTGTCAATATATATATATATATATATATATATATATATATATATATTATAAGAGTATTGGTTGTCACTAAATCACTTTGTTGGTATGTGCCGAACCAAGTGCAATATAATATGGAGAGTGCTCAATATCTAGGATAGAGGTATTATATAATAAAAATAAATAAATATATATTAGATATATAAATTTAATTCATAGAATATAGACTGCGACCCTGGGTTTTATGGAGTTTTTTTGCAAAACAACAATCATGAAACCCAGGGTCGCAGTCTATATTCCATGAATTAAATATATATATCTAATATATATTTATTTGTTATTATGCATATTTATTTATCTATTTATTTATTTATTGAGAGAGAGAGAGAGAGAGAGAGAGAGAAAGAGAGAGAGAGATTATATTTATAAGTTTTTGGTTAGATGTGGCACAATTTCGAATGAATGGGGCGCTCAATGAGACTCGAACTCACTCGAGAAGGTTTGTGCGTCAACCAGAACACCACTCAAGATGCCCTTATCTCTCTCTCTCTCCATATATATATATATATATATATATCAATCAATTTGTTCCTTTCTACCTATCTACTAATGTTTCTCTGTCTTTCACTCTGTTTGTATCTGAATATATTTCTTCATAACTCTTTCTTTTCATATTCATCTATTGATATTTAATAGAAAGATGTATTTCATAATATCTCTTCCCCATCAACAAGCGTCTTTTATCCTGAACTATTTTCACTCTAATTGTTCAGCTTTTCTCTCCATTGGCCGGACTTGTTCTTTAATGGACATTAACGAAGCATCCAATTTGATTAAAGCAAAAAAGAAATTCACATTAACGTTCTAAGTGAAATACTTTTGAATTGAGTCCAATCTTTCTCGAAGCCATACACATAATCGGGAAGCAATCTTGTATCAATATTACTGACAGCGAGTGTATTTTACCGTTTTAGATGTTTCCATTCGGAAATGAAGCATTTTTATCATGGCACTATTTGTTGATATTTGTGAGGCTCTTTAAGGATTAAACGTTGATAAAAAAAAAAAAAGCAGAAATATACGGGGAGTAAATATAGTTAAAAAGATAAAAAATAACTTTTCTTATTTATGTCTGCATACGTATACTAACTGCGGTACCCAGCGTTGGTTGGGGGATAAGAAATCAAGATTTTTATGTAGGTAAAATGTAAAGTCTGGAGCGAAGGAAAGGTTACTGACGATTAAAATGGAATGGATAAGCTGAGTTCAAATTCCAGTTGAGACTTTTACTCTCTCTTCACACTAATGTCTTTCTGAAAGGCATGAACTCGTATTACTCAGCTTTTGTATCTTCAGATCTATCTATCTATTTATTTATCTATCTCAATTGTTCGTAGGGGTGTCCTCGTGGGGTAATGGTTAAAGCGATGGACTGCGGAATCGTAGTACGCGAGTTCGAACTATTACGTTCACTTTCGGACAAATACCCTTGGGAAAGGTATGAACCCCTTATCCTCCCAGCTATGGGTTAAATAGTACCACTACTGTTCTTCAAGGAAAATGGCTTTGGCAGTAAATAACCTACAAAGGTTGATATGTCATTAAGTAAAGAAACCAATCAATTGTTCGTAACTATCTATCTATCTAGCGAACAATCAATCGACATGTCTATCTATCTATCTATCTCATTTGTTCGTTTCTATGTCTATCTACTACGAGGGACTTGAAATTTTATGAAATCCTCCCACAGCACAAGATTAAGTTCTAGTTGATAAATATGCCGCTAGGTGTTGTACGCTTACAGCTTAGTGTGCGGCGTCTGATTAGGTAGAGTGCTTATTTGTAGCTATTTCTTTGATCGTGAATGTCTCATCATGAAAAATGGTTGCTGACTCGAAGCTGAAATTAATGTGGACCCTTTGAAGTTGTCCCTGTAAGCATTTCACACTGAGAACTATTCACTAAGGCTAGCGGCAAAAGTTTGTCATATACTAAGTTCGCGAGAAGTTCGAATTTCGAAGTTTTGGGTAGCCTTTCCTTTGTTTTCATACAAACGCAATCTTATCGATCTGGGACTCTTCATATCTATCTATCTATCTATCTTGGTCTGTCTGTTTCTATCTATCTATCTATCTATCTATCTAAGAAAGTCTGTTCATGAATAGGTGTCTGTTCCTCTCTATCAATCGTATTTCCCTTGAATAAGAGTTAGTGTTTAAAAAAATTACTATTTTTATTAACCAGAAATAACAGGATCTTAATTTTTACCAAGACAATTTATAAATAAAACGGATATTATTAGGTATTATCTATTAACAAACGCTATTGCTTTGAAAGGTTTTAACAAAAGATATCGAAATTTACCAGTCCCAAAATAAATTCATCCATTATATATATATATATATATATATATATATATATGTGTGTGTGTGTGTGTGTGTGTGTGTGCGTATGCGCGTTTACGTGTGTGTGTTGTTTAATTTTTGGTTGCTTAGGTCTTACAATTATATTTTTGGGTACATTTTTATTATACTTTTCTTTTTTTTTTATAAAATTAACTTTAATTTAGAATTAAAAAAATAAAAAATTCGAAAACGCTAATCAAGCAGCGTTATTTTACTTAAATATGCTATTTATCATGTAAGAAGTCTAAAAAGATTTTTAAAGATATTTTTAAAACACCTCCACCACATACAAGTAGTGCAATCCATTCGATTGGTATACTGTGATTCGATTTTATTACCAATCTCCTAATTTCTATCTTTAAAATCATAATCAGGTTGATATTTTTCTGCAACTCACCCGTCTTCAATCGAAACGTCCAGGCTGAATAAACCACAGCTGAAATATCCAAAGAACCCTTCCACTGGCTTTTCTCCTTCTTGATGATATTCCAAACGGTTTTATTTATAAATGTCTGAATTTGAACTTATTATCTGGGGTAAAAAACATTATTGATCTACTTCGGTGGGAAATTCTGCTACAGAATACACGAGAAAAATAAAACTAGACATTCCCTTTTTCGGGCGCATCGGTTGCCAAGCGATAAACTTACCCTAACCCTACCCAGTAAGTTTGTATTGCTTGGGGGTATGGCCCCTGAGACTAAGTGGTTAATTTTACACTCCCAGGCCAAAAAAACGAGAAGCAGTATTTGTCTCTTCCTCCCACCAGACAGGACTTGACACAAGTTCAATGTCTCAAAGGTCGGATTCGAGTTGGGATTAGGGGGGTGGTCGAGGTTTGTGCAATATGAACCTCATGAGCCTAGCTGGACATGGGCCCAAACATGGGCCCAGGCACGGATGCTTGATTATAGCTTGAACTGGACAATGAGGTCCAGTGCTATACTTGCTAGTCAATGATGGCCTTCGCAGCCAAAAGGCTGAGAAGCGATGTAACAAGTGATTTCGCAGTTTCTAAGCTCCAGTCAATGACCGATTGCCGTCAAAGACTTCACACCTCCGTTGTGATGCAATCGGGTTTATGTCGTCACATAAAGTTTAGTTGTCAGTATTCGGCAAAGGCGAAAAAGGGTTCGAGAGGGGAAAATAAGCAAGAAGGAAAGAGAGAAGAAGAAAAAAGTTAAATATGGTGAACAAAGAGAGAACAGGATAAAATAGAGAAAGTAAAAAAAGGTGAAGAGAAATGGAAGAAAAATGTGAGAAAAAAGAAATAAGAAGTAATGAAGAAAAAGTAATAAAAAAGAAAGAAAAAATAATGAATGAAAAAAAAAAGAAAGAAGAAGAAAGAAAACAAAGGAAGAATGAAAGAAATGACTGAACAGAAAGATTGAAGGAACAAGCAAAAAGAGGATAGAAAAAAATGAACTCAAAGAAGAAAAATGCAAAATAAAGAATGCACAAGAAGGAAAAAAAAAAGAATAAAAATAGAAATAAAAAGAAAACGAAGAAAAAAAAGAAAAGAAAGAATGAAGAAAAATAAAAAAAAAATAAAAAGAATGAAAAAAAGAATAAAATAAGACAAAAGATAGAAAGAGGGAACAAAAAGAAGAAGAAAAAAGAAAAAAATGAAGGAAAAGAAAAAGACAAAAGAAAGAATAAACCAAAAGAAGAAAAAGAAGAAGAACGAATAAAAAAAGATTAGAAAAAACAGCATTGAACAAAAAGAAGAAATAAGAAACTGAATCGGACAAAAGGAAGAAGATTGAAGAAAAAGAAGAAAAAAGAAGAAAGAAAGAACAAAAAGAAAAAGAATGAAAAGAAGAAAAAGAAAGAAAGAACAAAAAAGAAAAAGAATGAAGAAAAAGAAGAAAAAGAAAGAAAGACAGAACAAAAAGAAAAAGAATGAAGAAAAAGAAGAGAATAAAAAGAAAGAAAGAACAAAAAGAAAAAGAATGAAGAAAAAGAAGAAAACGAAAACGAAAAAAGAACAAAAAGAAAAAGAATGAAGAAAAAGAAGAAAAGAAAACGAAAAAAGAACAAAAAGAAAAAGAATGAAGAAAAAAAAGAAAAAGAACAAAAAAAAAAGAACAAAAAGAAAAAGAATGAAGAAAAAGAAGAAAAAGAAAGAAAGAACAAAAAGAAAAAGGAAACAGTTATGATCGTAATAAAACATTTAGAAATGAATCAACTTTTGGCATTAGATAACCCATATGGAGTTGATATGCTGTTAAATAGATAAACCAAACCAAACTATATTGTATGAGATTATGTTAACACATGCTTCAAATTGAGTGGGTAACTATGTTTTCACAAGAAACATTTTAAACGGATCTCGAAACTAATTACAAAAAATATTTCACACATTCTCTGGATTTGACAACTGTAAATCTTTCGTTTTGCTTTCTAAAAATTCTTTGATCAGTAGTGCCAATTAACTGAAGATAACTCAAAAATTACTCGAAAACTGTTCAAAAACATGAATCGTTCTTTTATGATTATATATACAATTTATCGGTATGAAATTGCATTAAGCCAAGTAAAATACTTGGGTATATCAATAAGAGATCTCCGAAATTATATAAATAAGATTTTTTAAGGAGCCGTAAAAAATGTATAGCACTGAAAATAGACTCGACAATCGGAGATCAAATCCTTTTGGAGGCTGTTTGAGTTGAATTTGGTTCTAAAGATTTGTTGTAGATGTAAATTGAATTAATTAATTTTGGTTTTAAATGGTTTTATTTTTAAAGAAAAATCGTGGAAAACTTATTTAACCCCATAAAACATATTGAAAACTTCTCTTGTTTTATATTTTTCGGTCGCCAATGAAAATCCCGTGGCATTTCCACTGACCCTTGTATAGAGCTGTACATTCTGTTTTTTTTACAAACTAACCGGTCCATCAATGATCACTATGTAACAGAGGCACGTGAACTTGTAGACTAATTTCAAAGGACCTTCATTTACTCCATTTTGTTTGCGTTCACACGGAGGCCAACGCCTTCTTCTGCCTGCTGCCTGCTGGAAGCTATGTTGCAGGGATTCGGCTTAGGTCGGTATATTTGCAAGAAACGTTATATAATCTTCATAGTCTGCGTCCGGTATAGTTTCGGCAGGATATCATTTTCTTCTGGCCTTTTTTTTTTTTAGTATAAAGCCACTTTCTTTGATTAAATCTATAGACGTTCGAAGTACATAGTCTATACAGGTTAACAACAGATATGGTGCTAATGGATCCACTCGCCGAACTTTAGTAACAATGTCAGAGAAGTATGTGTCTCTATCTGGTGAGCGAACCTTTCGTGTCTCTATAGAGCATCATTATGGTTGTATTTCTTTGGGGAGACCATAAGCTAGAAGTGTTTCCTCCGTGTAGAAAGATAAGTCATGAGATAAAAAAATAACCCTGCAGCATTAAAGAGTAATAAGTTCGGCAAAGTAACGCACATTTGCTCAAAGATCACCAATGGCAGACCGAGATATATATATATATATATATATATATATATATATATATATATATATATATATATATATACATAGATAGATATGAACAAGCTGATATTAACTGATAGATATGAATATACCAAGATAGATTATAGCTGGGTGCAGAAGCTAAATTAGGAATATTCTTGTATAATAATAAGTAATAAAGTAAAGTTGTCTCCCTTTAGTCGAGGGTGATCTGAAGGCCCCCTTTTTAATAGCTACGACACCGAGGCGCAGGGGAGGGCGCTACTCCTTTTCCTGGATTGCTCCTCTTTACCCTCGATACGCACCTTATATTGCCAAGTGTTAAGCAAGGTGGTATCAAGTACCATTTTTAACGTCTTTGGTATGACGCGACCTGGGATTGAACCCAGGTCTCCCGGACCATAGGCGAACTCTCTACCCACTAGGTCAATGAGCCGGTTTAAAAAAATAAACAACAAAATAAGAAGATAGACACAAATCAATTGATTTCCTTAATATGGCCGCCATCTTTTTCAATTTTTGTATCAACACGCCTTCGAAACGATTTGCATGCCTTCAAAATAAATTCTTCAGACATTTTATTCCATTCCTCCTCAATTGCAGTTTTAAGCGAATCAACATTTCGATGGGAAGATGCATTAATTTTGTTTTCTAAAACGCTCTATGTAGCATAATCAAGAGGATTGAGATCTGGGATTAAATCTTGTTTAATTGCTGTCCTCACAGATTTCTCGTAGACTGTCAATTCATTAGCGTGCTTTCTCATGGAGAAAGAAATTAACAGATAGATAGATAGATATGAACAGAATGAGATAGATAGATAGATAGATAGATAGATATGCAGAAACTGAGATTAATTGACAGATAACATGAGCGGAAAAATATGAACAGACGGAGAGTTCTGATAGAGCGAAACAGTCTGTCTGTGGATGACAATATATACCCCCCCCCATGGGAGTTGAGGTCTCTGGCGAAGGAATTGCCGGCCGCCGCTAGCGTAATGCAAAGCTCTTCGAAAGAATTGAGCACTCTGGTAGCCGATAGGGTATAAAAAATGTAAACAAAGGCTGCTGCTGCTGTTTCTAAAAATAAAAATACCTTAAAATTCCCTTAGCCAACGTGGTCCGCTTGGTGACCGAGTGGTCTGAAACATAGTCTAACGTAAAGTTGGACGGGTTTCGATCCCGGCTTCGAGCGTCCTGCGTGTCTAGCCACACTGAAGAGTTCTGATAGAACGAAACAGTCTGTCTGTGGATGACTATATATATATATATATATATATATATATTTTAGAGAGGGAGAGAGAGACAGACAGACAGACAGAGAGACACAGAGAGAGAGATTCTGAAAGAGCTTACTAGCTAGGTAGATAGCTATGTGGCTAAAAAAAAAAGATAGCGTGCTTTCTCATTGAGAAAGAAATTAACAGTTTGATAGATAGATAGATAGATAGATAGATATGAACAGAATGAGATAGATAGATAGATAGATAGATAGATAGATAGATAGATAGATAGATAGATATGCACAAACTGAGATTAATTGATAGATAACATGAGCAGAAAGATATGAACTAACAAGCGAGATAGCTTGGTAGCTAAATAAAGATATGAACAGAATGAGATAGATAGATAGATAGATAGATAGATAGATAGATTTGTAGCTAAATAAAGATATGAACAGAATGAGATAGATAGATTGATAGATTTGTAGCTAAATAAAGATATGAACAGAATGAGATAGATAGATAGATAGATAGATAGATAGATAAATAAAGATATGAACAGAATGAGATAGATAGATAGATAGATAGATAGATATGTAGCTAAATAAAGATATGAACAGAATGAGATAGATAGATTGATAGATTTGTAGCTAAATAAAGATATGAACAGAATGAGATAGATAGATAGATAGATAGATAGATATGTAGCTAAATAAAGATATGAACAGAATGAGATAGATAGATTGATAGATTTGTAGCTAAATAAAGATATGAACAGAATGAGATAGATAGATAGATAGATAGATAGATAGATATGTAGCTAAATAAAGATATGAACAGAATGAGATAGATAGATTGATAGATTTGTAGCTAAATAAAGATATGAACAGAATGAGATAGATAGATAGATAGATAGATAGATAGATATGTAGCTAAATAAAGATATGAACAGAATGAGATAGATAGATTGATAGATTTGTAGCTAAATAAAGATATGAACAGAATGAGATAGATAGATTGATAGATAGATATGTAGCTAAATAAAGATAGCGAATATTTTTTATAAATTGTCCTATTCACTTTTATTGTTGATCTTTGAATTTTTGAATAAATTTTCTTGATTTATTTCATTGACAGATTTAACCAAAATTTGTCCCGTCAAAATCGAATCGACTTGAACAATTTCGTTGCGAGTGAAAACGATTGCAACTTGCTCGCTTTCGTCTGAGATGAGAAACGAAAGACAGAAAACGAACAAAAACTAACGAGAAACTAAGAAGAAAGAAAACGACTCGAAGGAAACAAATGAAAAACAAAAACAAAATGGCCGCTTGCTTCTGGTTATTTTCAACTTTCATTTCCGGTCCAAAATAGACGGGTTTGATAAATCAGTTTTACAGGACAGAGATGAATACTTTATATTTTCGATTTATTCTAGTCGCTTCATACGAACAGCAGAAGAGTCTTTTAGTTCGCTACATCCATCATAGCCCTTATCTGCCCGTCTGTATTAGTTCAGCTTAACTCAAAGCCAAACATTTTTAGACCTAATTTTATTGATGTCGATATCATTGAAAAACGAGAAATGTTTGGGTAAATATGTCAGACATTGGTCTGTTTACCAAGCTTTTAATCTGGATTATCTGTTTGTATTAATTCATGACCATTGATAATCCTTTTCATTCTGATTATTCAATAATAGAAACGCTAGCAATTGATTTGGGTTATCAATTCACATTCTCCCACATGAATAAACCTGGATTTTATCATTTCTTTTGGATAATTATGCTATCAAAACGCATATTATTAGATAGTATTTATTATCAAACTCTTCAATATTGAAGTACTAACTAAAAAGAAAGTGGGGGTGTCCCCGTGGTGTAATGGTTAAAGCGATGCGAAATCGTAGCACGCGAGTTCGAACTCCAGTCGCGTTATTACGTTCACTTTCGGACAAATACCCTTGGGAAAGGTATGAACCCCATTATCCTCCCAGCTATGGGTTCAATAGCACCACCACTGTTCTTCTAGGAGAATGGCTTTGGCATTAAATAACCCAAGGTTGATAAGCCATTAAACAAAGAAACCAAACCAAATCTAAAAAGAAAGATGATAAAATGTTTCTATGCTGTAGAGTTTAGTAAAAAGTAATACCTAATAATATCTGTCTTAATTTTTTAATGTTTTACTGTTATACAGCCATAATCATAATGATATCAATCCAACGGTACAACAAATAAATATTCAAATACAGTCAAATACAAATGCACATGCGACTCAGTTGTTCAGATACGAACGCATTTATGAATTTCTTGTCTTTGGTTCTTCGACACGAGGACGGAGACAATTCTTAAAAGACTTTCGTAATCATACTATGCTAACAACACCCCCCAACGTTCGGCACATCTCGTGGTGTTTTAGATCTCAATTCATCTTCGCTGGTCGGGACCCGCAAAACGTAACCGCCGCCGCAAAAGTAGAACACTCAACTCTATGGCAGAAAATTCCATTCTCTGCCCCAATGACAGAAGCTCAATTGTCTGTTTGCATGGTCCAATCTCAATTTCTCAACTCCGTGGTCGGACCCCAACTTCTCAACACCATGGTCGGACCCCAACTTCTGAACATCATGGTCGGACCTCAACTTCTCAACCCCATGGTCGGACCCCAACTTCTCAACCCCATGGTCGGACCCCAACTTCTCAACCCCATGGTCGGACCTCATCTTCTCAACACCATGGTCGGACCCCAACTTCTGAACATCATGGTCGGACCTCAACTTCTCAACCCCATGGTCGGACCCCAACTTCTCAACCCCATGGTCGGACCTCAACTTCTCAACCCCATGGTCGGACCCCAACTTCTCAACCCCATGGTCGGACCTCAACTTCTCAACCCCATGGTCGGACCCCAACTTCTCAACCCCATGGTCGGACCTCATCTTCTCAACACCATGGTCGGACCCCAACTTCTGAACATCATGGTCGGACCTCAACTTCTCAACCCCATGGTCGGACCCCAACTTCTCAACCCCATGGTCGGACCTCAACTTCTCAACCCCATGGTCGGACCCCAACTTCTCAACCCCATGGTCGGACCTCAACTTCTCAACCCCATGGTCGGACCCCAACTTCTCAACCCCATGGTCGGAACTCAACTTCTCAACCCCATGGTCGGACCTCATCTTCTCAACACCATGGTCGGACCCCAACTTCTGAACATCATGGTCGGACCCCAACTTCTCAACCCCATAGTCGGACCCCAACTTCTCAACCCCATGGTCGGACCTCATCTTCTCAACACCATGGTCGGACCCCAACTTCTCAACACCATGGTCGGACCTCAACTGAATCTTTTTCAAAATCTTCCAAATTCTCAGCCCCTCTCTTCTTGGCATGACGTCATCCACACTCTAGCTTCATTTCCTGTCTGGGGTTTATTATGACAATGATGATTATCATATCCTTTGTGCATGAGCATAAACTGCACTAATTGACTACACACCTGAACTCTTAACCAGAATAGTTCAAAGCCCAACCAAACTGAATGATAAAATATAATTAATGAAAAATGATTAAAATAAAAAATCATTCCTTAATTATATAACATTACGAGAAATAATAAAATTTGGGTTGTATTTATTTACTAGCGTTATTCTAATAGCTTTATTATCTTGATAATGCTTCTTTGAATTCCTGACCGCTGACAATCCCTTTCCCTGTAATTTTAATACATTTTTCCAAATGCAATCAATATCATACATTTATTCTATATATATGATAGTTCTATTCGGTAAGTAATAATCGTATTCATTCCTAACCACTGAAAATATTTCTTCGTGATGCCCTCCCGGCGAGAGCGGCAGAATGTGTCGACTGCGCCTTTGCAGAAGGGTAAGACCTCCCCACAAACGAGTGTCTTAAATATGACACTAAACTGTATCTGATGGTGAAGTTCCTGTCCAGGAGTTTAACGGAATGTAGCGAACCTCTTCATCACCATAATTCCTCGGCCCACTCTGACCTGGAGAGGTAGTACCTGTCAGGATCCAATCTGTGGGTCAAATAGAACTGTTCATAAATATTAAATTGAATAATCAGTATTCATGAAGCCATTAAACAGAGTACAACAAATGTGCTTTGTTTCTTTTAAAAATGTTGCGTACAAACTATTCACTTAAAAATCATATTTAAACAGGATATAATGATAAATACCCCTAATAAGTTGATATGCCATTAAACTAAATAACCTAACGTAATTCTATTTGCACACAGTTAAATAGTTTCAAGTATTGCTATCAATAATAAATTTAAATTGTTTCACATATTGCTATTATAATCTGTTCCATATTCATTTGTTTGTTTCCACACAGTTGAATGGCTTCAAGTATTACTATCTAACAATTATAATATGTTCCATATTCATTTGTTTGTTTGCACACAGTTAAATAGTTTCGAGTATTACTATCTAACACTTTTAATCTGTTCCATATTCATTCGTTTGCACAGAGTTAAATGGTTTATTGCAATCGAATACTAATGAAGGCAACCATTTAAATGCAGATCAATTTTCATTGCATGAGATAAGCTGAGTTCCATTTTACAAACTTCTTAATGTTCCCAAAGACTTGTTAATAACGTTTGATTGATTGCAAAGCTGATGAATTTGCGAAACACTTCTCAGATTTCGCTTACAATGTAAAAGAAGACATCACGTGACCATTTTCTATTGCCATCTAGAGATTGACTGATTGATTTTAATGACATGTCACGCGTCTAGAATTAATTCATGTCTCGAAGTTTGGGAGTGTTCATTGCAACTTTATATCTATATTTTCTGCATAATTGATTTTTTTGCACCCAGTTCTATCGAATATGAATAATTTTTCAACAGATCTATTAGACCCATTGATAGAACCCCAACAGGTACTCCCACTCCGGGTCAGAGTAGACTACCTATAATGGCGATGACGGGATACCCAACACTCTCTAAAGCTCCTGAACAGGTAACTTACGACCAAATACAAATGAATGTCCTATACATAACATGAAAGAAGAGATATTTCTATTTCCTTACGAATTAAACATTCCGAGAGGTTTGTAAAATGAATCGATCAAAGTATTATAGGAGAAATATCATCAACAACAAAAGATTTCAGATGGCGGAGTAGAGCTTGTAATTTTAGCTTTTATCTCGGTCTCAAAACCGAAGAGAAAAACGTGAAAGTATTAATGACTAAGATAAATATAGTTCCTAGGCAGTATCAAACAAAAGGAGATTTGTCTTGATGAGAGGGCTTTTCATTTCATTTACCCTTTGTAAATGTGTACACAAAATCCCTTCTTGCGTAAATAAATATTTGTATACATGACAACGATTTTTCATTTCTAGTACTGGAAGTATACATTTGTTTACCTTCAAGTATTCATTCGGTCTTCGTTGTCTGTTATTGAGTGCGTACACACCCAGCCTCTCTCTCTTTCTCTCTCTCTCTCTTTCTCCTTTGTCATACGCACACACACAAATACATATATATATATATATACACGTGCGCGCGCACACACACACACACAAACACACACACACACACACACACAAACACACACACACACACACACATATATATATATATATATATATATAACTTGAGCGCAAAATTACATTATGGCCTCCTTTGAAAACTAAAACCTGAATACATGGCAGGAACAGATTTCTTTCTTTAATCGTCAAGGTTTAGCATGCGCACTATATATATATATATATATATATATATATATATATATACAGAACCTCACGCGAAGTAATTAAAGCTTTCTAGGTAGCCGACGTATCTTCACGAGTTCAATTCCCAAAGCTTAATAATAATATATATATATATATATATATACACACACACACACACAATTATATATATAGTATAATAAAGGATTAACCTTAGAAATAAATTGGAAAATTTTAAATTTCAAAAATCCTCCTCGAGAAGTAGTTTATATGGTAGATGCAATTTATGCCGAGATGAAAAACATTTGCATTTTGAAAGAAAAAGATACTAAATTTTATCAACTATTAGATGCGAATTTATATTTAAATGCAGACATAGAAATAAATTTAAACATTAATATGAATATTTAATTCATACTTTAACCCTGCTGAATAAATGTACGAATTGTGGTTATAATAAAAGTCAAGTTGGTGACCTTAGTCGAGGGTGACTCGAAGGCCCCCTTTTCAATTGCTATTACACGTAGGTGTAGAGGTGGGCGCTGCTCCTTTCCCTGGATTGCTCCACTTTAACGTTACCTTATAATGCTGAGTGTTAAGTAAGGGGGTATCAAGAACTAATTTTTGAGTCTTTGGTATGACTCGACCTTGGATTGAAACCAGGTCTCCTGCACCATTGGCGAACACTCTAACCATTATGCCCATGGCCAGATTTTATTGATTATATAAAGACCAGTTTACGACTCCAACTACTGATAATAATATCTTAAAAAATCTAATTAATATAAGTAAAGCTTTTTTCTAATGTTATTGTATAAGTTTATATGAGACTTTTTGAAAAAGTATATTAATTAACCGCTCAGTGGTCTAGTGTGTAGAGTGTTCAGCAATAGTCTGGGAGACCTGGGTTCAACTCTAGGTCGCGACATACCAAAGACTTTAAAAATGGTACTTGATACCGCCTTGCTTAACAATCAGCAATATAAGGTACGTTTCAAGTTGAGCAATTCAGGGAAAGGAGTTGCGCCCTCCTCTACATCTCGGTGTAGTAGCTATTGAAAAGGGAGCCTTCTGGTAGCTCTCGACTACAGTCCCCATCTTCACTTACTTACTTATTTTCATGTATATTTTTAATATATATATATATTTCTAATTTAAATATTGGATTTAATTTCCTTAAAGATCTAACCTAATGTATAATGTATTCACCGGTATAACGGTAAAAACTCCATAAAAAAACTGTTTTACCATCTGAAGATACTTCCTCAAAAATAGAGTGTGTTAAAATAAATTTGTAATCGACAACGTCTGTTGAGTTTTACTTGATATTAATCTTATATATTTATATTGTCATCCACATATCAACCTTTGCAGGTTATTTAATGCCAAATCAATTTTTATACAAATAATCAGTTCTATTTCAAACAATTCAATTCAGCATAATTACACAGTTTAATTGTCAAAAACATTTCTATTTCAAGCTATTCAGTTTATTCAAACAGTTCTAATTCAGCTAATTCAGTTTAGTACAAGTTATAATGCTGAGTGTTAAGCAAGGCGGTATTAAGAACTAATTTTTGAGTCTTTGGTATGACTCGACCTTGGATTGAACCCAGGTCTCCTGCACCATTGGCGAAAACTATAACCATTATGCCAATGGCCAGATTTTATTGATTATATAAAGATCAGTTTATGACTCCAACTACTGATAATAATATTTAAACCTCAATTTTGCTTCAGGAGTCGACAAAAAGAAACACTGTTCATATTTGCACCTTTTTTGATGAAATCAATAGTGATGGATCCTTTTCTGTCCTAGTCAGCATGGCCTTCTTTATTGATTATGTGCCCGGAAATTTTTCTTTACCAGAGAGTCAGTATGTTCCCACTCTAGGGACTGTCTTTTTTACAAGGGCTCGTAATGGCAAACCCATATTTAGCCTATTTTAAAACATTTTTTGACTAAAATATGCTTCTCCAAACACATCACACATTCTTCAGTAAATTTCACAGTGTTTGCACTTTTCAGCCGCCCAAAATTTGATTAGAGACCTCTGATAAAGCTTGTAGCACATCGTTTGATTTGCCATTATTTTGAATAGCCTCAAAACAAATATCTTTGCGTGATTGAAATAATTCTTGCTATAAACCAATTCCTAACAATGCTGAGCTTACGTTTATGGAAAAAGATTCTATAAAAAACTATTTCCTCATATATATATATATATATATATATCGATTTCTATATTCCAACGACCTCGTCCATTTTTAAGTAGACACAATGGATATTACTTGGTGATAAGCTTGTCCGTACACTTAAAAAAGGTCAAGGACGTTCGAGAGCAGATATAATCAGTCATTTACAACGAAAGAGAGAGAGAGAGAGAGCAGAGTGAGAGAGAGAGAGAGAGAGAGAGACAGAGACAGAGACAGAGAGAGAGAAATGAGTTGAGAATGGTGAAGGATAAAAAGAGAATGAAAGAGAATGAGAAGATAAAAGAAAGAGCGTTTGAATGAAAATAAAGAGAAAAAAAAACTGAGAAACGTGATGAAAGAAAAGGTCGACGCCCACTCACTCACGTGCTTACTCTCACGCACACGTATGTACTCACGCATTTACTGAATCTCGCCATGTCTCTACTCCCTCCAGAGGGTTAACCCTACCACAAAAAAGGGGTTGTCCTGGGTGTAATACTAAACTGTATCCGCTAGTAAGGCTCCAGTTCAGAAACTTGGTATTGTTGCGTACCCTTCATGACCATTACTCCTAGGTTCAGCTCTGACCCGGAGTTGTTCTAAATGTTAGGGTACCGTTTGTTTGCTAGATTGATCGATTTGAGAATTATTATCATTAGATAAGAATACTTAAAACAAATGAACCGTATGCAAATTATTAGTATTAGATAAGGTACTTGAAACTATATAACTGTATGCAATTATTATTATCCTATTTACCACCCCCTCCGCTCGGGCAGGATATGAAACAAGGTCAATTTTTAAGCGGAGTTTAACAGTTTTCCTTCTCCTAGACTAGTTACCTCACCAAGGCTGAAGAACTCAGTCTGCCCTACTATTTACCCATAGCTGGAGGGAGAATAATTGGATTCATACCTTTCCCAAGGGTATTAGTGTTATGTGAAATGCAATCAGTCTCGTCCAGGATTTGAACTCGTATCGCCGTGTCCATTTCCTGGGACGACAAGTTCTTTTTTTCTTGTTAATGATCGCCGAGTCTGGTATTATTACAATTATTTTACTCCTTTGAGAAATTTTCACACCAGTGTTGGCTGATGGTTTTTTTCACTAGAGACTGAGTGACAGCAAGTCACCTCAAATCTCCAGGACTCTTCAGAGTATTCTGGTCGATCTTGATAATGCTGTAGTTTGGATGGTCTCCCCTTACTCTCTGTTTTCTAAGTCTTCCAGTACTTTTACCAAGCCTCTGGGGGATCGTTTCGAGTGCACTAATTACAATTAGTATCAACGTCACCTTCATGTTCCATTGTTTTTTTTAATTCTTTGGCAAGGTCTTGGTACTTTTTTCGCTTTATTTTTATTCTGTGGTCCGCTGGGACATCAAAGTCCGCAATACGTCAGGTTCTCATTGTTTGCTTACTATATTATAATAATTATTATAAATAAGAATAGATATTTGAAACCATTATATCTTGAATCAATACAAAAATTCACACACATTTGTGCATATATATGTAACATATTAACCTTCGACCGAGCCGCCAATCAAGAGATGCACCTGTGTAAATATGCGTACGCCCACAGGAAGCAGGTGGATGTCAAACAATTATATAACCAGGTGCCACTGACGGCTTGAGTCAGTCAGTTCGAGTCAGTTCGAGTTTCAGTTCCAGTTGCAGTTGGAGTCAGTTGGGGACAAGATGCCAGCGTGAAAATCAGCTTGCAGACTGAGAGCTAGCGGCCCCCTGTGACCCACGGTTGAGCAGCCCAGCCAGAATGAGAAAGAATTGCTGCTATGGTCAAAGGAACTCTGGGTCAATATGTAGCAGTCTGTCCCCGTCTCCAACTCACCTCTCACACATAACCAACATCAACCCTTTCGCAACCCTTTCGAGAATAAAGTGTGAGAGGTATATTTTTATAAATAAGTGTGTTCGTTCGTTCATTGAAGTCGTACATTATTGTTATCTGTTATGGATATACAACATATACACTGAAACACTTTTACTCAAACAACACACACTTACTCATGTGCACTTACACATATGCATTCACATACACAAACATAGCAACATAGACACACTCACACATATTCACACTAATAATCATTAACGCACACACAGAGATAAACTCCCCATACTCCATCACTCACATAGACGAATTCCTGCTCACACACACGCACACTCACATACATTCACATACAAATATTTCGAGTTTAACGTTGTTAAACAGAACCGAATGTAAAGAGTGAAAGAAAAAAAGTTGTAGAAAGACAAAAAAAAAAACGCAAGTCTAACGAGAAAAAACAAATGGACCACCGTATCTAATAAGAGATGACAAACAAACAAAAAGAAAAACGTTTGGCCTTAAATTTCCCGACGACGAGACATGTTTATTTCAAAAGTTATTTTGTGTAAAGTTTTAAAGGAACTACCGTTTAAATTTTACTCTGTTCATAATTTCAATCAAATCGATCAAGTGTAGTAACTGTTTACAAACCTTAGTAAACGTTTAAAAGTTACAAATAAACTTAAGGAAACCAATTTTTTTTAAGCAATTATTTTTCATCATACACGACACACAAAAAATTAGTGACAATACAAACATTTATTTCGAGGCTTTAAAACAAAGAAAAACGTTGCAAGCTTCAGGACAGCCTTCAAAAACTAAAAAAAAAAAAAAAATTGAATATACTGGACTGATGATTGATAGATTGATTTTAACGGTATATCAACCGGTCTAGGATTATTTTATGTCTTGACGTTCGGGATTTACGTTCATTCTGCATTCATATATACATTTTTTATTAATCTCTTTCTTTAGTGTTTTTTTTTCACACGATGCCACGATTCCCGGTCAGAGTGGAACTGGGATTAATGTCAATTAAGTGGTATTCCATAAACCCTAAATCTTCAGAACTGGAGCCTCACCGTGTGTACTGAGTAAAACGATAGACACTAGCACAGAATAAAAGATTTGTGACAAGAATCAAAATGGCTCAGTCAGCTGGGGTGGTGACTGCACAATACACCGACTGCATCTCTGCAGAGAGTTAAGACTCCCCCAACGAGTGTCCCAGATATGACACTAAACAATCTGATGATGAGGCTCCAGTAATGCTGGAGCTTTAGGGAATGCGGAGTACTCTTTTATTTCCATCACTCCCAGGTCCACTCTGGCTCGGAGTGGTAGCACCTGATAGGGTCTCTCTATGGCTTAAAAAGAACTAAACAGTGTACTTACACTAAACTGAATTGTTAGAAATAGAACTGTTTAGACATTTAAACAGAGTATCATACTAAATTGACTTGTTTGAAATAGAACCGTTTATAAATATAAATGGATTTGGCTTAGAATAACCTACAATGGTTGATATGCCATAAAACCAAATCAAACCAAGAATTCAAACTTAAGTATATGATCAGACCCCGAAAAATCGTCAATTCTAAGTCAAAAGTTTTTTCTTAAGGACATTTTTTTCTACATTTGTGTATTTTTCACATCGGTCAACTTCTTCACTTCATTTGTCTCATTCCATGAAACACTATTTGTCTGGCCAGAAATGAAACAAAATGAAGATATCGATAAATTCCCAAAGGAATAAATCCAGTCAAAACTATAATCTTGCTTTTTATTATGAAATGCACAATTTTGTCGAAAGTACGTCTGATATCATTGAAAATCATTGGAAATAGTTTAATGTCTTAATAATTAATTTGTCTAAAAATGCCGGAAACGTTTACATAAAGAAACTTAGATCAACAATTTCGTTCCAATTTTTAATGTGAAGAATAGTGCGGCCAAAAGATATTTCGTAAGTTGAAGAAACTTGTCAAATCAGACCTTATAATTAAGCCAGAAATGATTCAAATTTAACACATTGTAGTTCTGCAACTAGCTCTAATATACACCAGTCATAAATATATCGCAATAACTTAAGGCTATTGACGAACATTTTCGTTTTATTAAGTTTGATGGCTACTTAATTGTGAGTCATCGAATCAAATAAGCGTTGCTGTATCCTAGCAATCAGTTCAAAGAAGCTACGTATTCCGAGATGTTTAGAATATTTTCTCTTCTCTAAAAAATTGGGAATTGGGTTATAATTGATGAAGAGATTTGTAAATATCTTTGTTTAAGTGATCAATTAATTCAAGATTCATCATTTGATATTGAGGAAGAATTTATAAATGAGGTCACAGCTGATGTTTCATCAGATAACAAATTCTTTTCTTGAATAATCCTGAAAAATCTCCAAACATTGCAGGTTAATTTTTTCATTGGTTTGACACGCCGAAGCTGTAATAAAAGATGTTTTTTGCCCAGTCGGCTGGGGCTGTAGAATACACCGACTGCTTCTCTGCAGAGGGGTAAGAACACCCCAACGAGTGTCCTGGATATGACACTAAAGAATCTGATGGTGAGGTTCCAGCAATGCTAGAGCTTTGGGGAATGCGGAGTACCCCTTCATTGCCATTGCTCCCAGGTCCACTCGGGCCCGGAGTGGTAGCACCTGATAGGGCCCTATCTCTGGGTTAAATAGAACTAACTGCATACTTATGCTAAACTGAATTGTTTCAGTAAACTGAATAGCTTAAAATAGAAATGTTTTTGACAATCAAACCGTACTTACATTTGAACTGCATGCTTGTGCTTAACTGAATTGTTTGAAAAAGAACTGTTTTTTCGACATTAAAACTGAATTTACACTTAACTGAATTGTTACGTATAACTGCAACTGTTTTTTGACATGGAAACTGTATTTACACTAAACTAAATTGTTTAACATAGAACTGTTCTGACATTTAACGGTGTGTAAACAAAATCTGTAGTTTTACAAAACTGAATTACCTGAAGTAGAATTGGTTGACTAAACTGAATAGCTCGAAATAAAAATGTTTTTTTACAATTTAACTGTACTTACATTTAAACTGTGCTTTTGCTAAACTGAATTGTTTTGAATTGAACTATTTTTGACACTGAAACTGTACTTACACAAAAATGAATTGTTATATATAACTGAATAGTTTGAAATAGAAATGTTTTTGACAATTAAACTGTGTACTCATGCTAAACCGAATTGTTTTAAATAGAACTGTTTATTTAAACCAAACCAAAAGATGTTTTAGAAATCTTTTGCTTCCTACGCTCAAATACATTTAAAATACTAAAGTGAATCAAAAGCTTTGCAATATTTTGGTAATATGATGTACATTTCAGCAACTCTGGATGTTTTTGCTGTGGTTGTGAGGATGACAAACCACAGTAGATTGTGAGATGCCAAGCTCGCCTGATACTCTCTGAATACTACTCACTAGATTTACCGAGTTCGTGAAGATAACGAACCACACTAGACTGTGAGATGCCGAGTTCACCTGATACTCAGAATGTTACTCACTGGATTTGCCTTTGTCGTAAAAATGACGAACCACTCTTGATTGTGAGATACCCTGCTCTCATGATTCTCTTCGTGTTCTGCTCACTAAATTTACCTCTATTGCTTGGAACACGGCCTCGGAATCCTCTAACTGCCTGATCGTCACGTTTCTTGTAAGTCGAATGAAATTTCCTAAACCATCTGGTTTCTGTTCCATGATCATCTTTAAATTCACCTTTCACACAACCAATATTTTTAAAAATTTCTTCCGTGACGTCATAGCTTTGTTGGAACTCGTAAAGCATAAGTTCCCGAATGAGTTAACGATGTGGTGTGTTCATTTTTGCAGCATTTAAATCACACATGGAGTGAAACAATGCAGAGCATGTTAGCGCACTAACTACCATTATACTACCAACCACGGCGAATACTTATCATAATTTGAACTACTTCTGTCACATGATATTCGTGCTGTAAACACGTACTACCAAAACATAGCAAAACATTGACTCTCTAGGGTGATTGTCTTCAGCTTTATTGTTATTTTCACAATGTTTCGGTCGATATGTCGTCCGGCCTTCTTTAGGTGTTTGTCGAAGTTTTTTTGAACATTGGAGGATTAGACACCTTGAGGAATAAGCACATATGTTGGGTTACAATGACCTGCTGAGTAGACCAAGTATAGAGATGAATACAATATTGGAACCGATAATTAAAAAGGCTAGATAAAAAAATCTGAATATGAGCACAGGTAAAAAATCATAAGTAATAGTAGTAATCCTAGTCAAGTAAGAACATTAAGTTTATAAGTCCCAAAAATTCCCTCTAAACTTTCCAGCAGGACACATAGCGTCACGGTTATAGGCGTTGGTTCCCTAAGCTTCTAAGGAGACAATTATCTGGAGGTTGAAGGTTCAATCCTGACTGCTGGCGAGTAACAATACAGGAATACTTAACACTTGTACCCGGTTATGGCTAACGGAATCAGAACAGGCGACCCCGTGTATTAAATAAAGGATGTAGTTCGAAGTTCCGTGTAGGTTATCGAGTTCGATAAACACCTGAAGAATGCCGGAGGACATATCGACCGAAACGTTGTGGAAATAAAGTTGAAGAAAGTAGCCCGAAAACCCTTAATAATAAAAGTCATCAAGCTTCATCTCAGAAATTTAGACAACTAACATTGACTCTCATTACATCTTAGATAATCATGAGAAATCTCAAAACATTGTTGGGATTGTTTTCCCCTACCGAAGCTGCAATAAAAGTGGTTTTATTTTTTTAATCTTTGGCTTCCAATGAGCAAATACAAATAACTTACTATATCAATTCAAAATTCGATAAATCTTCTATTCACGTGATGGCCAAGGCGCATATAGAGAGGGCAGTTATTCCGTTTAAGTTACTATAACATTTCGAAAAAAGCCAATTGAACTATCCCTGCCGTATTTAATGGGTTAAAACTGTATCTCAGAATTTCAAAACCTTTTTTAATTCTCTTATTGTTTTTAATCTCCAAGCGCATATATCTGTGTACATGGTTTAGGGAAACGTAGAGGAAAGATGTCAATAAAAAAAAAAAGTCCGCAAAAGGTTTGCAGCATGTGGGGGGGGGCATCAAAATCAACCAATACAAAATTGTTCTCAGAATCGAAGAGTAGAAAGTATCGAAATACCTGAGGCAAATATTTTTCACTGTCTTCGGTTCACAGTAGACAGTGTCCCTTCTTCAAAACATCAAGACCTTGGCCCCTGGGACATAACACTAAACACCTTCTTGTACTTTTTGAAATAGAAGACGGCTTTTATATAATGGCGATACCATTACCGAGTTGAGACCTTCGACTCACAGTAATATCGATTGTTATAATTGCTTTGTGTTTAGACTGAAGTTATTGATGTAAGTATCTGAGGATGTAAGTATCAGACCTGTAAACTTATTAAAGAACAGCGGTAAAATCATTGCTCTTCGGGAAAGATGAAGTCAGCCACTCTCCAGACAATTAAATAGTCGGTTGATTATATTTTGTAGCAACCCTTGTATATTATTTAATTCAAGATCCTGTTTATATATATATATATAGGATCAGTAAAACGAATAGTTTGTTGGTAAGATTATTTTTAAACGAGTCAGAATTCATTTATTTGCACACAGTAAAATGGTTTCAAGTATTGCTATTGAACACTAATAATTCTATTCAACATTAATCATTTGTTTGTACACAGTTAAATGGTTTCAAATGTTGCGAATATTAATAGTTCTATTTGTACACAGTTAAATGATTTCAGATATTGCTATTTAACACTAATAATTCTATTCAATATGAATCATTTGTTTGCACACAGTTAAATTGTTACAAATATTGCGATCGAAAGATTATAGCTCTAGTTGCTAACAGTTAAATGTTTTATATTGCTGTTTAACACTAATAATTCTATTTGATATTAATCCTTCATTTGCACACAGTTAAATGATTTCAGGTATTTTTTATCTAAAACTAATTGTTCTATTTGATATCAATCCTTTCTTTGCACACATTTAAATAGTTCCACGTAAGGCCATCAAATAGTAAAAAAATTATCTAATATCAATAGTTTGTTCGTACAGGTAAATGGTTTCAAGTATTACTATCTAAGTGTAATAATTCTATTCAATATTAATTAATTGTTTGTGCTCAGTTAAATGCCTTCAACTTTTGCAAACACTATCTAGTATTAATAATAATCCCGAGTAAAAGATCGACTAGTTCTATTTAAACCATCGATTGGACCCAAACAAGTACTACCACTTTGGATCAGAGTGGACTTGAAAGAGTAATATACTGACTTAGCTGCCGATGGTGTGCCGTGGATGAACTTTGCAGATTTAATGCAGTCGCAAGATAACATCAACAAAGTGGTTTCACAGGAAAGAGAAAAATAAATGTAATTCATTGCCTGGAGATAGAGTGACAGATATTTCTGTTCGCAAATAAGATCAACAAATTACCGGAAAAAAATGGAAGTATGTAAGTTTCGATAACCAGCCATAAACAGAAATACGTGGACGAAGAGGCGTGTTCATATTTCCGCATGGGAGTTGAAAGACAATATAAGGAAGGTCTGTAATTTTAGCCTGAGACAGAGACATCCGCTGGACACTTAAGCAAACCAGTCAGCTTCCCCGTGTGTGCTCTCTGGTCGTCGCTCTATTACACACAAAGGGTCCCCGCCACAGAAGAAAGACATGTGTGAACTCTCTCTGACTGTATTCCTACTTCACACAAACGTTGCCTTCGAAGAATAAAAATATAATTTAACCCTAAGGTAGGACCCTAACAAATACTACTACTCAAGGTCAGAGTAGATCTGAGAGTAATGTCGAAGAAGGAGAACTCCACATTCGTCAAAGTTCTAGAACTTGAGCCACACATTCAGATGCAGTTTAATGTCATATCCCGGACACTCGTTGTGAGGGAAGTCTTACTTCTTTGCAAAGTGCAATCGGTGTATTCTACAGCCACCCCCAGCCGATTGGGGTGTCGAACGAATTAAAAGACTACAGCAATGAAATGCATCAATATACATAGATATAGATCTATATACAGATATATATATATATACAAGAATATACATAAGGAGATGAATGAACAAATTTAAGGGGTAGGTCGGTTTGTTGTATATTGACCTCCGACCCGGCCAAGCTGTCAAAAGAAGAAATGCACTTGTGTAAATAACAGGTGCATCCGGTCGAAGATATCAGGAGATCAGGGGTGACCTTGACTATCGAGGGGTTGAATTGAGTGCGAAATTGTGATGATCGCAGGAAGAAGAGTGGGTGTCAAATTATTATATAACCCTGGCGACAGGAAGTTCAGATTAGTTGGATATAAGATGCGGTAGAGTGAGCCAGCACCCAGAAGAGTGCCCCCAATTGAGCAGTTGCAGTTGGAGAGAAGATGCTGGAATAAGGACCATGTCCCAGACAGACTAGGCCCCCAGGCCCCCGGTTGAGCAGCCCAGGAGAACGGGAAAGAAACGCTGTTATGGCCACAAGAGTGGGGGTCAATATGTTGCAGTTCTGTTCAGCCCCCAAATCACCTCTCACACAGTAAAACCTTTAGTAACCCTTTCGAACCCTTTCAAATAAAGTGAGAAGTATATTTTTCTAAAGAACTGTGTCTTTGCTCGTCTTTATTGTGTCGTCGTTATGTTTCTGCATGCATCTGCATACGATGATGCAACAGGTTGGGTTAGTAATTTGTTAGTTATTTTTTGCCATATCCTGTACATATACACATATCAAATATATATGATATATAAACAAATTGTTGGTAGGTAACATTTTTAAATGAGCCAGAACTCATTACTAGGCACATAATTACATGATTTCAAGTATTGCTATGTAGCATTAACCATTTAATTTGATATCAGATATTTGTTTGCACACAGTCAAAAAGTTATACATATACGATTTGTATGCAAATTATTTATAGGTAATTTTATTTTTAAAAATTTGGTGCTTGTTCGTTTACACACAATCAAACGTTCCTTTTACTTGCTGTTGTTTTCACGGAATTAAATGGTTTCAAGTATTCCTATTTAACACTAATAATTCTATTCAATGCTGTTCATTGAAGGGCACACAGTTAAACGGTTACAAGTATTGCTATGAAATACAAACAATCTAATTCAACATCTCTCATTTATTTGCACACATTTAAATGTTCAAACAGTTCTATTTGACACATAGATGGAACCCATTTCGGGGCAGGGTGGACCTGGGAGTAATGGTAATGAAGAGATATAGAGTTTATCCATCGGATGCGGTTTGGTGTCATATCAGGACGCTTATTGTTGGAGGGGTCTTACCTCTCTGTAGTAATGTAGCTGGTGTATTCTACAGCCCCTAAAGTTGAAAGTTCACATTATATAAGACTCTTTTGATACGTATTTTTTCACACTTTTGAGAGAGAGAGAGAGAGAGAGAGAGATTTGAAAAATCAAGGTAATCGAAAGAGAAGAATTTAATGTAAAAGAAAGTCAACGTTATAACGTTTTGGTTCTAATGAACCTCAGCAGGACTTAGAAAGGATGGTATCGAGCGACGTTAGATGACAGATTTATAATGAAATACAAAACAAGAGGGAGATTATATATACAGAGAACGATATAACCGTTTAATCAATAAATCAGCGTTCGAATTTTAAAATATGTCATGTGAAAGTTTAAGACAATGATGTAGAACGAACAGAACCATCAAGAGAAATAATGAATTAAAAAGAGAAAGAAGAATGAAGGAAAGAAAATTAAAGGAAAAAAAGAAGAATGAGAGAGAAAGGAAATAGAAGAGAGAAGAGAGGTAGAATGTAGGGAAAGAGAAGAGAGAGGTAAAAGGAAGAGGAAAGAAGAAGACGTATCGTACTTGGATAACTAATTATTGTTAAATCAAAAATCAAAACGATGTCAATTGATATGTAAATGAATTATTAAAAAATTTAAAAGTTGAAAAACAGTAGTTGTGGTAGAAAGGTGGATGAAGTTTTAAATGAATGTAGCAAAAACAAATAGACTATTTTTCGGAGAAAGGGGAAAAAATTGAAACGGGGGAACCTGAGATGTTTGGTTTTTTTTCCCTTGGAGAGAGAGAGCAGTCAGTTAGCAGAGTCAACAGTAAGCAGTGAGTAGTCACGTTATTTTGGGCGCTAACTCTGAGACGGGGGTCGGCAGCCCCGGGTTTTAAGACAGCCTCGTATCAGTCTCCCGTGAAAGAAGCGCAAAGAAGCAAGGTTCTCTGGAGATGTTACACCACCTGGTGTAAATCTGAAGATATCGTATCCAAGCGGTTCCCAGTCACTCCGACTGTCTCTTTCTCTCCCTCCCCCTCTCTCTCTTTCCAGTGAATCCACTTTGTTGATGTTATCTTGCGACTGCATTGATGCTGCTAAGTTCATCCACGGCGCACCTCAATTTGTCTCTCGCAACCGTTTCCCCATGATTTCGTAATAAACAAGATAGATTATATTCTTATAAGTAAGTGCTATATCCACAAATTACATCTCCTTTATTTTTCTCTTTCCTGTGAAATCACTTTGTTGATGTTATCTTGCGACTGCATTGAATCTGCTAAATTCATCCACGGCGCATTGTCGGCAGTTAAGACAGTATATTACACTCTCTCTATTAGTCTCTCGCAGCCATGATTTCGCCATAAACAAAATAGATTATACTTTTATAAGTAAGTGTTATTGTTACCTCATTCAGCGTATATAACGCAACTTTACATTACCCAAAGTCCCCGAAATAGAGCCTCGCCATCAGATTGTTTTGTGTCATGTCTAGTATATTTGTTGACATAGATGCAGCCGGCGTATTCTTCGTCGCTAACTGGCAGGGTTGCTCTACGCAGGAGCCTATTTCAAAATATCCCATTTTATTATGGTAGATTTACCTATGTCATCTTTCTTTCTTTTTTTTTTTTTTACTATTTCGATAATCTGCCGATTTCTGTTGGTGAAATTAAGGGTGTGATTGATTATCCGTAGGTCATTCAATAAATAAAAGGAATTTAAAAAAAAAAAGCAATTTTTTTCAGACTTTTTTCTATGAATGTAAACTCAGCAGGGTTTGGAACTAATTTGTAGCAAAAATCCTTTTAATCTCGAAAAAATATTTGCTTTGAGGCAAATCAAATAGCGGCCTACGCGCTTGAACAGAGGTCTACCATCAATTTTTTGCCGGCTGAGAAGTGCAAACAAAGTGAAATTTACTGGGAAAACAGTGATGTGTATGAAGAAGAATATTTCATACAAAAATATTCTTAAATGGCCAAAGTATAAATTTACCACAACGAGAATGAGTCCAAAAAAACTGTCCATGTAGTGGAAACACATTGAATCTCCGGTAAAGAAAATGTTCTGGGCGCAGCAATCAGTAAAAAAAGGTAATGCTGACAGTTTTTTCCAACGTTAAAATTTTTTTTCTCCTTTTGCAGCCATCCCTGTACGAGAAAGAATTCGGTCTGTCTGGTATAAAATTAATGACACAAGACTTATTTGTACACGAAAGCAAACAATTTAATTTTCGTCGAACATAGTATTTAGTATATTATTTCATCCCATGCAACTCTGGGGTTTTCTGCTTGTGAGTGAGTCAGTATATATATATATATATATATATATATATATGAAGTAAGTCAAGATGGCACATACTTCTTTCTCTCTCTCTCTCTCTCTCTCACACACACACACACACACTCTCTCTCTCTCTCTCTCACTCTTTCTGCATGTGTGTGTGTGTGTGTGTGTTATAACTCTGGATTCAAATGTGTTAAACTCTGCTTAAAAAATTGTCCTTGCGTCACATTATGCTCATTCAGAGAGGTTGGACAAACGTGTATATATATATATATATATATATATATATATATATATATTTATCGATTCTTTCATTGTTCTTATTTCTGGTATATATTTTTTCTATTTATTAAGAAATAAAAAAAGTAAAATAAAAAAAAAACAGAAATGAAGAAAAAAGTCTTGTTATTTGCCTCACAGTCTTTGTAACATTTTCATCCTTATTGACTGCATTTATTGCCAAAAAGAGAAAACAAACAAACAAAACAAACAAACAAAATGATGTAAAAAGCCAAAACTGTTCTTGCCGTCTAAAGAAACGACTCGCATTCTCGTCTTGGTTTTTGAGGAGACAAAAGAAGGATCTCTGTTCTGATCTGGTTATAAGATTATTTATATTCGAGACACGTTTTCAAGTAAGAATGAATAAATAGATAAATAAATGAATAAAAAGATAAGACTAAGACAAAAAAAAAGAATCGGGGAGATAAAGTGGGAAGAAACATTTTTAAAAAATTATTAAGAAGAAAATAACAAAAATAAAAGCAAAAATTCATAAAATGTGTTATGCGAAAAGAAAGAAAGAAAGAATCTAAAAAGAAAGAGGACCCAAAGAAAGAAAAAGGAAGTCCAAAAGGGAAAATAAGTAAAAAAATGAAAAATGAAAGATATAAAAGAAAGAAAGAAAGAAAGAAAGAAAGAAAAACAGGAAGAAAGATGCCAAACAAAAGAAAGAAGAGTATAAAAATAACAGAAAGAAAGAAAGGATAGAAAGAAATATAAATAGAAAGAAACTTAAAGGGAACACAAAAAAAAAAGAAGAAAAAAATGTCAGAAATGGAAAATTAAGTAAATAAATAAAGATGACAGATGAAACAGAAACAAACAAACAAACAAACAAACAAACAAAGAAACAAACAAACAAACAAACCAAGAGAAGAAAATGTTAACCGAAAGTAAGAAGAGTATAAAAAATGACAGACGGAAAGAGTAAAATCACAGAAAGAAAGAAAGAAAGAAAGAAAGAAAGAAAGAAAGAAAGAAAGAAAAATAAAACAAGAGAAAGAAAAAGAAAGAGAGGTAAAAAGTAAACCAAGAGAAAGAAAGAAAGAATGAAAGAAAGAAAAAAAGACGGGAATATATAAAACGTTGACAGAGAAAAGATAGAAAGAAAGAAAACAGTTTTGACACAAGTACCAAAACAAACTAAAGAAAGAAATTCCAGAATGAAAGAAGATTAAAAAGAAACGATAGATAGACAGATAGATAGATTGAATGAGAGAGAGAGAGAGAGAGAGAGAGAGAGAGAGAGAGAGAGAGAGAGAGAGAGAGTAAATAAAAGAAAACGCAAATAATTTACCCCCACCAACACCAAAAAATAGCAAAAAGCAAAAAGAAAATGAAATAAAAACACAGTCAACTAAATGAAGCAATAAAAAAAAAACAAAAAAACTTGAAGGCAATGAAATGTTTGTGTGTCAATTATAAAGAATATCTTCCCGAAGTTCAGACATAGATGACTTTCAAAGCACAGACGATAATAAAAAACCTACTCGACAATTTTATTGTTTTCAGATGACCCGCTCTAATGTCGATAGGGGAAAGTGAACAAACACGTCCATAACAAACACTAACTTTATTATAAATATTTGTAATGACAGCACAGGTTCAAGTACTCTCAAGTATGACACAAGGCCGCATTTACTATTTCTTTATGCCGATGGTTAACGCAACAAAAAATTTCCTCGTTATCAGTAAGTTTTCATCACACCCACGCTTGAGTATAACTTTATTTATTATTAGACCATCGGTAAATCCACAGAGTTCTCATTGTAACGGCTGTCTATGGTGATACTGGTGTTTCTATAAAGTGTTTATACTTAGTATTTTCAAGTAATCTCCGTTATATCGAAAATTTGGATAGTTAAAAAAATGACGTGTCCATTTAGTACAGAGGTCAACACTTGTGAAAACTGACTGACGGGCAAGAGTCATAGATCATTCTTCCAATGAGTGAATGTACTATGATGAGAAAATATTTTGTTTTTATTGTCTTTTTTAATTTGAGCGTAGGTTAGTCGAGAGATATCATATGATGGAAAAGATTGGAAGAGTTAACTTTCGGAATAAATAGGGCATATTTGTCACTTCTTTCTATCACTCAGACGAAAACAACAATAAACGGTTTTTGAGTCGATTATTGGATCAATAGAAATCATATCATGCTTGGATTGACATAGACACAAGTGTAATACTGACTCCATGAATTTTCATTTACTTGTAAATTGGACAGGAAATTGCTTTATTCTCTAAAAGCAGTTTAAATTTTTAATCATCATTAAGGGTTTTCGGACTATTGTTTTCATCTTTATGGTTATTTTCACAACGTTTCGGCCGATATGTCCTCCGGCCTTCTTCATGTGTTTGTCGAACTCAGGAACCTACACGGAACTTCGAACTACATCCTTTTTTGAATCCACGGGGGTCGCCTGTTCTGATTTCGTTAGTTATAACCGGGTACAAGTGTTAAGTATTCCTGTATTGTTACTCGCCTGCAGTCGGGATTGAACCTGCAACCTTCAACAGTTTAAATTTATTGCTCTTATACAAATCTTACTATGGACCATTGTTACTTGATTACGGTTACATGTATATAAATATGATGAAAGTGATTTATCGAATTTATCTTTCTATATAGTCTTTCGAGAAACTGAATATCATTTAAAACACATATTATATCTTCAGAGAGTTTCATATTTTTTTAACAAAATGATCTGGCACAAATCAAGAACCACAAATGCAAGGGTAATGGAAATTACATTCATTGAAAAGTAGAAGGACAATATTTCAAGATCTGCAACCATTTACTGTCAAACATTAACCAAAAATATTTAAAGGAGTCTTAAAGTACATGCTTCAAATGACCGCCGTTCCATTGAAGACACCGTTGAATGCGACGTGAAAAGTTGTTGATAATGCATGTATATTCCTCATGGGTGATCGGACGCCCAACTGGCGAGGAAATCGTTGTCCAATAATCTTCACACGTTCCATGAGCGTCAAAGTTCTAAACAAACTTGAAAATCTAACATCAGTAAATTTTCTAGTATTAGAAATGCACACACACACACACACACACACACACACACACACACACACACACACACACACATATATATATATATATATATAAGATTTATTTTTAAGTATTGAGACAAGGAAATATGACACCCAAATAGATTCTCCGAGTCGTTGGGGAAGGAGGCCGGCAGCCGACTATGTTAGCAAGCAGACGATAGTAGTAAGCAAGAATTACAGAATAGTGGAAGTGGGAGAGGCCGTCTCTCCTTCACCCCTCTCTATCATAACAAGGCGATATGGGCATGAGAGGACCGCACTCTTTATTAGCCATGTGTGCGTCAGCGGAGAAGCAAATCCGTGACTATGATTGGTACCAAGGAAGAAACCACCAAAACCAACACGTGGTGAATTTTCAAACTACAGAAACTTGTTAGTTGCCATGTAGTCGTCAAAGGGTTAGGACACATAATGAGTTTCCGTTTATTCCTCAAAGGATGAAGATGCATAAGGAGTTGCCTTTTGTTCGTTGAAAAACCCAGAAAATAATTTCGGATATGAAAGAAACCCAAATTCCAAAATAATGCCGCGCAGAGAACCCAGAGAGAAAAGAAAAAGCTTATCCTTTGAATGAACCATCACTCCGAGGTGTGGTAAGCCTCGTTAAATGAATACACAAAGAAAAGACTTGTCCATGAGAAAAGGAACAATAATTAATACTGGTCTTATCTGAAATACGACGTGTATCCTTCTACCAACGTGTTATGAAAAGCCAATAACGAAAGAAAAAAGAGAAGAGAATAAACTCCACAAAACTCCAAGTAAGTGAACGTACAATTTAAGTATATTCAACATTATCCTGCAGCATTCATATTGAAACGAAAAACTTGAAATTTGGAGCACGAGCTCTGCCATTAAATCCCATAGTCTGAAGGAAAGCGGACCGTGTCTACCGTTGTCGAACCACATTCTCACCTTCCGCCATTAATAGATATTTTATGGTGGACTCGTCCGGGGATAATAATATTTTATGAGGGACCTCGTCCGGGATACGAATATCTTTATGGAGACTCTTCTGAGACACAGAAAGACTTTCTCGCTCCTGACTTTTACCCGAATTGTTTTTTCTTTGTTTCTTTTTTTATTCAATTAAAGAATATTGTTATAAATCTTGTTAACCCAAACACGGCAGTTCAGAGTCCTTTTTTATTGAGGAAGAATTGTACTTGTCGAGGACCTTGTATTAGTTAGCTATGTTGACTTTTAATTATTCACCTATAACTCGCCTAGTGGCTTTAAAATGTGGTTCCGCTTGGGAGTTGGTGATATCTGCAACACTAAATAGCGTTCGGCAGACAACAGCCAACGTCGGTGCCCTGCGTTAACTGGTGGACTTGGCGGGAACGAACAGCACCCTGCAAGCCCGCTGGACACATGGCGGCGTAACACTATCTTAACCAAAACAAAAACGAACAATTAATGAAAGGTTGATTTTCTTGAAAATAAAATCCTCAAGAAAAATTTTCCAGTGAGTTTTCCATTTATTGAAGCACATTTGAAACTGATGTTTTAATAATATGCTTATTTTCTCTACAAACTTTCTTTTTTCTCTGTGAACAAAAATGTGATACACACGCACAAATATATATATATATATATATATATATATATAGAGAGAGAGAGAGATAGACAAAGAGAAACAGAGAAACGGACAGAGACAATAAGACAAACAGACAAACAGACAGACATAAGACAGAGACAGAAAAAAGACAACGAAAGCCATTGTTTCTTTTATACAAACTGTATGTTTGTGAATATGTGTGTCTGTTTATGTGTGTATAGGATTGTATGTATGTCTGCGTGAATAATAATAATAATAATAATAATAATAATAATAATAATAATCTACAAATACTTGGGTATCTTGGAGGCTGACACCATCAAACAAGAGGAAATGAAAGACAAGATCCGAAAAGAATATCTCAGGAGAACTAGAAAACTACTCGAGACAAAACTCTCCAGCAGAAACCTCATCAAAGGACTAAATACTTGGGCTGTGACCCTAGTTAGATATTCGGGACCCTTCCTCAAGTGGAGCAGAGATGAACTCAAACAAATGGATCAAAGAACAAGAAAACTAATGACCATGCATAAGGCATTACATCCCAGAGACGATGTTGACTGACTATTTGTATCTAGAAAAGAGGGAAGAAGAGGACTTGCCAGCATCGAAGACAGCGTTGACGCATCGATACAACGGCTCGAAGACTACATAGAAAAACACGAACGAGGACTAATTACAGCCATCAGAAACGATACGGACAACACAATAGACGATAGAATGACAACAACTAGGAAATAAACATGGGAGGGAAAACAACTCTATGGCCGCTTTAAACGTCTAATAAACAACATCTCACACCTGGAACTGGCAAAAAAAGGAAACCTTAAGAGACAAACGGAATCTCTTCTAATAGCAGCACAGGACAACGCCATAAGGATCTATCATATCAAAGCGGGAATAGATAAGATGCAACAAAATAGTAAATGTAGGCTATGCGGTGACAGAGACGAAACGATCAATCACATATTAAGTGAATGCTGTAAATTAGCACAGAAGGAGTATAAGGCGAGACACGACTGGGTCGGCAAGGTGATCCACTGGGAAATGTGCAAGAAATTTAAATTTGATCATACTAACAAATGGTATATGCACAACCCAGCACCTATCCTAGAAAATGACACGCATAAACTCCAATCGGACTTTAACATACAAACGGATCACCTAATCCCGGCCAGAAGAACAGGCCTTATAATAATCAACAACAAAAAAAAGAGCATTTGCAAAATTGTTGACTTTGCTGTCCCGGCGGACCACAGAATAAATCTGGAGGAATGGGAAAAGAAGGATAAGTACCTCGACCTTGCTAGAGAATTGAAAAAGCTGTGGAATATGAAAGTAACGATTGTGCCAATTATGATTGTTGCTTTAGGCACAATAACTAAAGGATTATTAAAAGGCCTGGAGGACTTGGAAGTTGATGGACGGGTAGAGACTATCCAAACGACATCATTGCTGAGAACAGCCAGAATCCTAAAACGAGCCTTGGAGACTTGAGGAGACTTGCTGTCTCTCAGACTCCAGTAAAAGACCATCAGCTAACGCTGCTGTAAAAAAAACTCTTCTGAGTAAATAATAATGATAATGATATGATGAAATAAATCCAATATAAATTTTAAAACCTATAAAATGGCCGTGACCTTACCTAAGAAGGAACTCTTCCTCCCAATTATCTAAGATGAATTGCTAGATATTAAAAAAACTGACATCCTGAGTGGCCGATTGACTAACTGGTTGATTTTAATGGCATGTCATCCCGTTTTGGGTTATTTTATGCCCAATGGTAAGGAAATCGCATTTATTATATGTTCATATTGACATTTGAGTACTTGTTTCTTTAGACTTTTTTTTGCACACATAGTCCTATCGAATACGAATAATGTCAAAAACAGATTAATTTGACCCGATGATAGAACCCTAACATATTAGAGTGGACATGGGAGTAATAGCAATGAAGTGGTAGATCTCGGGAATTGGAACCTTAACATCAGATATATTTTAGCGTAATAACGAGGACACCACTCCATTTTCCTTGGGTGTTGGGGTGAGTCTTACTCCTCTGCACGGGATAGAGTCGGCGTATCTTAAGGGTAACGATTAAAATGGATGAAAAGATTGAGATAGATAGATCGATAGATAGATAGATAGATAGATAGAAGGAAAAATAATGATAGAGACGTATTATTGATATAGATAGATACGCATTTCATTAAATAAGTTTCCAGACAATTTCCGTATGGGCACTTTAATTGATAGTACACACATGAAACTCTAGTCCCCTTCGAAGTAATCTCCTCCGGCTGCAATGTACTTGTTGTACTGTTCCAACAACTTCTGGAAGGCCCCATGGAAGTCCTCTTGTGTGAGCATGTCAATGACCTTCGTCATAGCCTCTTTCATCTCCTCAATTGTCTCAAAAAGACAGCCTTTAAGCATAGGGAATAACCAAAAGTCACAGAGAGCAAGATCTGGACTATTGGGAGGGTGAGGAACTGTCTTGATGCCCATCTTGGTCAAATAGTTTGTGACAAGGATGGAGTTGTAGACTGGTGTATTGTCCTGGTGGAAATGCCACTGACCCGATTTGAAGAGAGCTATCCTCTTCCTAGGAATCTCTTCCTGAACTCCCTTAAAACCTCAACATAGTAACCGTAACCCTAACCCTTTGGCCAATGAACTCTGGTGTATTGACTTCCTTACTCCTTCCACACCTCTCATCATCTCTCACAGACTCCCTGCCTTTCTTGAATCTCTTATGCCACTCAGAAACTGATGCTCGATTCATGCAAGATGGTCGAAAAGCAGTCTGAAGCATTTCATACGTTTCTGTGGCATTTTTCCTCCAAGTTTAAAACACAATTTTATTGCATATTGTTCTTCTAAAGTGTCATCACATGCAGATTGCATGAAATTCACCAGCTGTGACAATCAGGCTTTAGTAGGGTGTATTGCAATTCCTGCTGTTCATTTGAACCTGAAATCATAAAAGTTGATCCGTCATCTCATAAGACGTGTAGCAATAACATACTGAATTTTCAAGAGTCTACAACAATTTTAAATAACTGTAAAAAAAAGTCTGGAATTTTATTCAATGCACAACGTACATAGATAGATAGATACTAAAGTATTCTTATTCTCGCCAAGAGCTAAACAAGTAGATCAGGATCGCTCTGCCAACGAGTAAATCGCATAGCGGGATTGGATTGCGCAATATCCTTCAATGACAGGTTATCTAATAGGTGTCGTAAATGTCAAAAGCGCGTTTGAAAATTAAATAGATTTTCCTAATAATCAGTTTTCTGTATTTAATAGAATTCCTGGCACATAATTAAAATTTATTTCCCTTGAGTAAATTTGATTTGGATAAATGAATACATAAAAAATAATTGAAAATATTATGAGTTTTTAAAATGCTTCGTGACATTTACGCTCTAGGACACATTATATATATATATATATATATATATATATATATATATATATATATATATATATAAATATATATATATATATACGAAGTGCATACTATAAGTTTCCAGACTTTTTTCGTATGGGCACTTTTATTGATAGTACATACATGAAACTCGAGTCCCATTCGAAGTAATCTCCTCCGGCTGCAATCCACTTGTTGTACCGTTCTAACAACTTCTCAAAGGCCCCATGGAAGTCCTCTTATGTGAGCGTATCAATGACCTTCGTCACAGCCTCTTTCATCACCTCAATTCTCTCATAACGACAGCATCTGAGCTTAGGGAATAACCAAAAGTCACAGAGAGCAAGGTTTGGACGATAGGAAGGCTGAGGAACTGTCTTGATGCCCATCTTGGTCAAATAGTCTGTGACAAGGATGGAGTTGTAGACTGGTGTATTGTCCTGGTGGAAATGCCACTGACCCGATTTGAAGAGTGCTGGCCTCTTCCGACGGACTCTCTTCTTGAACTCCCTTAAAACCTCAACATTGTAACCCTAAACCTAACCCTAACCCTTTGGCCAATGAACTCTGGTGTATTGACTTCCTTACTCCTCCCACACCTCTCATCATCCCTCATAGACTCCCTACCTTCCTTGAATCTCTTATGCCACTCAGAAACTGATGCTCGATTCATGCAAGATGGTCGAAAAGCAGTGTGAATCATTCCATACGTTTCTGTGGCATTTTTTGTCCAAGTTTAAAACAGAATTTTATTGCATATCGTTCTTCTAAAGTGTCAGATTTCATTTTTGAAATACATCAGCTGTGACAATCAGGCTTTAGTAGGGTGTATTCCAATTCATACTGTAGCTGTTCATTTGAACCTGAAATCATAAAAATTGATCAGTCATCTCATAAGATGTATAGCAATAACATACCGAATTATCAAGTGTCTTTATCAATTTTAAATGCCTATACGAAAAAAGTCTGGAAATTTATCGTATGCTCCTCGTATATATATATATATATATGTGTGTGTGTGTGTGTGTGTGTGTGTGTGTGTGTGTGTGTGTGTTAAATTGGCTGATCTATAAAGATACCTGTAAATACCTGTTAAGAAAGAAAAAATTGAAATTTTATGTAATAATGCGCAGGGTTAAATACAGTTAGTTAGTTGGTTGTTTGGGGGGATTTTATGGCACATTAACCTTTGTGGGTTATTTATTTAACGCCAAGTCCATTTTTATACAACTAGTCAGTTCTATTTCAAACAATTCAGTTTAGCACGAGTACACCGTTTAATTGTCAAAAACATTTCTATTTCAAACTATTAAGTTTATTCACTTCTAATTCAGTTTAATATAAGTAGAAATTCGTTCACACACAGTTAAATGTCAAAACAGTTCTATATTAAACAATTCAGTTTAGTGTAAGTACAGTTTGAATGTCAAAAACAATTCGATTTCAAATAATTCAGTTTAGCATAAGAACGCGGTTTAAATGTTTGTATAGTTTAATTGTCAAAAACATTTCTATTACAAGCTATTCAGTTTAGTCAAACAATTCAGTTTAGCATAAGTATGCCGTTAGTTCTATTTAACCCATAGATAGGGCCCTATCAGGTGCTACCACGCCAGCCAGAATGAACCTGGGAGCAATGGCAATGAAGGGGTGCTCCACATTTCCCCAAACCCCAGCATCACAGGAACTTCACCATCAGATTGTTTAGTGTCCTATCCAGTACACGCATTAAGGGGGAGGGTCAGCAGAGGTGTTGTCGGTGTATTCTGGGCAACAGGGGTAAATACCCTAGTATATATATATATATATATATATATATTGTCATCCCAGGCAGACTGTTTCGTTGTATCATAACTTTTCAGTGTGGCTAGACTCGTCGGACGCTTAAAGCTGGGATATATATATATATATATATATATATATATATATTAATGTATGAAAGTGTGCCTGTTTGTAAAATCATTTATATATTTATACGCTCACACAGACATTAGAATATAGAAATCATCATAGTTATTACATAACTAGTATATATATATCTTTAAGAAAAAAACCAAAGACCGGTTAATCCAGGATTATAAATTTATTTCCACCCCATATTTTCAGTTTCTGGTGTGAACCAAAAACATGAAGAAAAAATTAATACAGGACTTCTTCAGACCCAATGGATAATTAATCAAATTTAAATTTAGATTTAAACCAGAATAAACACGTGGGGTGTAGTGGGGACGAGATTTAGGAGTTACCTCCTCATTTTATTGAATTTCCGTTTTACTTTAATTTTTCAAATTTCTTCTGTCAGTTATAATTACGGTAATTTAACTTTTTTATTTATTTGTTTAATTTATTTTCTTTTCATGTTAAGTTCGATAATTAACTTTTAAGAGAAATATTAATGCTTATATCAATTTCTATACCATTTAATTAGCTACCTATTTTTTTAGTGCATATGTTGGATAAGTTTTTTTCCTGGTTTCACTATTTATTTCTATGTTTTTTAAATTTTTATAGTTTAAATTTAGTCTTATGTCTACATCTAGCTGTCAATTCGCTTCTCTTATTCAATACCTTATCGGGCCATTTATAATTTAAGATATAAATTTTCTCTTCTAGGCATAAATTGCATCTACCATTAAAACTATTTGGAGTATTTGATTTTCTCAAAATAGACCATTCAATCTCAGGGGTTAAACCTTTGTTTTTTAAAAACCAGAAATGTTTTGATAGTGCCATATGGGTTTTTAGGTGTTCGTGGGAGAAGGTAAATTTATGATTGAAATATCTCTCCTTCCATTTAGTGGAAGCTAATCCGATATAAGTTTTCTTATCTGTGATATTCTCTTTAGGGTAAATTATAGCTTGATATATTACGTTATTCAAATTGCATAGTCCATTCATGGGACAAATTTCTCGGGGTTTACAATTACATTCTTTTTTTATACCATTATTATTATTATTATTATTATTATTATTGTTTTTATTATTTCTATTATTTATTTGATCCTGAAATTCTTTAGTTATATTTTTATTATGGCTATTAATTATTTGAAAAATATTTTTCGTGCAAGAGTAACTTATTTTTAACGTTTTTCTGTTAAATATTTTTTGCAGTTTATTTCCGTGTTTAAAATGTTTATCTACTAGTTTAAAAAAATATTTTCCAATATTTATATTAGTTAGCCTACAGAACGGGGGGTTGAACCATATTATTTTCCTTTTTCTATTTTTACAAATATGGTTGAACCATATTATTTTCCTTTTTTTATTTTTACAAATTACTCCAAACTCTAGTTTAACCTGACCGAATATTACCTATATATATATATATATATATATATTCGGTTGTAGATGATTTATATAACCTCGCCGCTCGAGCGGGATTTGATACCAGTTTAATTTTTAAGGGGAGTTTAACTATTTGGAATTCAGAGTTTTCATTCTCTTAGACCAGTTGCAGATATCAAGGTAAAAGAACTCAGCCTGCCTGTCCTACTATTTACTCAAAGATGGAGGGAGAATAATCCGATGCACAGCTTTCCGAAGAGTATTAGAGTTTTGCGAAATGCAAATAGACGCAACCAGGATTTGAACTCTGTTCGCCGTTAACCATTCGACCACGAATGTCACTATGATCATAGGTATTTCTGAATATCCGTTTCTTTCTCCATTCATATATATATATATATATATATATATATATTGTCATCCACAGACAGACTGTTTCGTTGTATCACAAATCTTTAGTGTGGCTAGACACGCAGAACACTTCAAACTAGGATCGAAACCTGCCTAACTTTGCGCTATTTAACCGTTCAGCCATTTCGGCGTCATACGTTAACTCAGGAATAATTATGCATACGTATAAACATTCGTTTATATATATAAACGAAAGCCAACACACACACACACACACACACACACACACACACACACACACACACACATATATATATATATATATATATATATATATGTGTGTGTGTATGGTCAGTTTTGTTTTATATTTCTATTAATCCGTTTATTTCGATTTAAGTCTACTGCACTTACGTTCAATACGTGTGCCCCACCTAAATTTATATAGATGCATGTGAATGTTTGTTTGTTGATGGCACATCAACCTTTGTAGAATATTTAATGTCAAATCAATTTTCATACAAATAAACTTCTATTTCAAACAATTCAGTTTAGCATAAGTACAGAGTATATTTGTCAAAAATATTTCTATTTCAAGCTATTCGGTTTAGTCAAACATTTCTATTTTAAACAATTCAGTTTAACCTAAGTAAAGTTTCAATGTCAAAAACAGTTCTATTTCAAACATTTCAGTTTGGCATACAAAAACGTTTCCATTTCAAACAATTACGTGTAGCATATTTTCGCAGTTTAAATGTCAAAACAGTTCTATTTGAAACAATTCAGTTTAGCATAAGTTCGCAGTTTAGTTCTATTTGATCCATAGATAGGACCCTATCATGTGTTACCACTATGGACCAGAGTAGACCTGTGAGCAATGGCAATGAAGGGGTACTCTGCATTCCCCAAAGCTCCAGTATTACTCGAACCTCACGATCAGATTGTTTAGTGTCATATTCAGGACATTCGTTTGGGGTATCTTACCCCTCTGCAGTGAAACAATTAGCGTATTCTACAGCCCCAGGCAAAAGGTCAAGTATATGAGTATATATATAGATAAACACACACACACACACACACACACACACATATATATATATATATATAAGCTCAAAAATAATATTCAATTTGTATTTGTTTTCATTACTTGGAGTTTCACATGGGTACTGATCACATGTTCGCTCTCTCTCTCTCTCATTTTATATATATATATATATATATACATTAGAGAAACATGGAAGGAAATTTGGCAGCATGAGAAAGAAGAAAATGTATGTAAAAAAAGAACAAACGAATTTTTATAAGATATATTTATTTATAAATGAATACGCTTACACAGTTTACCGCTACAGGATTTTTTGTTAAACTATCTTTACAGCGATGTTAGAATGCGATAATATAGTGCTTTATCCGAAAACATATATATATATATATAAGAATAAATAAATCTATATATATAGTCATCCGCAGACAGATCTGTTTCGTTCTATCAGAATTCATCAGTGTGGCTAGACAGTATCCTCCCGTAGCTGGGATCGAAACCCGGTTGACTCAATTCAAGCTTCTAACCATTCAGCCACGAGGAGATATTAGCTGCGAAGTAAATTTTAAACGGTTATGAATCACAATTAATATTGTTTACATAACGGCTGGAGAGGAGGCTGGACGGAAATTACACAAGAATGTTGAGAGCAGTATTAAACAAGTCCTGGCGACAACACCCCACGAGACTCCAACTGTACGGACACTTGCCCCCCATCACAAAAACTATACAAGTTCGACGAACCAGACACGCAGGACACTGCTGGAGAAGCAAGGACGAGCTCATAAGCGATGTACTCCTGTGGACCCCCACTCATGGATGTGCAAGAGTGGGACGACCAGCACGAACTTACATACAGCAGCTATGTGAGGACACGGGTTGTAATCCTGAAGACCTGCCGGAGGCGATGAATGATAGGGAGAAATGGCGAGAGACGGTCAGGGATATCCGCGCAGGCGGCGCGACATGATGATGATGACATCCATTCAAACGGTAGCCGAGACCTCAATTCAAACGAAGAGGCTTGCAATAATCGCTAATGACAACACGATTACTTCTTCATTGTCATTAACGATAGAGAATAGCAATGACAAACAGTAGAATCGAAAATGTTTGACGCATGCACACACCTGCACACATGTAGCTTTTTTGGTAGCTAAGCCAGCGTGTAGGTTTCATTTACGTTGGTTTAAATATTGTTTTCTAGGGTTTGAAAGAACATCTTTTACGAATGCTGCAAATACGTATCTCCGTCTGTGAAACAAAATTTGTCTACTCACTTTTGTGATACACTGAAATAATTTGTTTAAAACAAAAATATTTTTCTACAAATTATTTACGTACAACTGGTGCACATACACACACGCACATGTATATAGTCACGTGGTCTCCCACTAAGAGAAGAGAAATAAGGAATTTCCACTACCCTCCGTGTTTGGATTAGCCGTTAAAAGACAAATAAAGAATGTAGGTCAACTTTGGCTGGCCGTTGAATGAAGAAAGAAATGTGGGTCAGACACTCTGTACTCCGTGACGTCACTCGGGTCGCCTGACAGGGGAAGGAAGAAGGTAGAAGCTAAATGATTGGTTAGAACCCTAAAACGGAAGTGGCACCTTCTTTCCGTCAGCGGAAATAGGGGTAAAGAAAATTAGTTTTGGGACAGAGGTCTTGGTGAACGGATCTCATGCCAAACTCCGGGAGAAGAAGAGTTTTAGAACAGAGGTCGTCGTGAACAGATGGGGGTGAATCTCGCACCAAGCTCCGGGTAAAGAAAGCGGAAAGAATCTTGGACAAGTAGAGGAACTTAATGCCTTCCAGCCAGAGCGATATGCATAAATAAATTCCGTCAACCCGTAAAAGAGAAAATACTCTCCGAAGGAGCCCATCGAAAAGATAATTAAACATTAAGACTGTTTCTCCCTACACCCAATTATATACTCTCCCTCTCTCTCTCTCTCAATTTAAAGAAAGACTAAAGAAAAGAAGAAAAGGAAGAAAGACATTTATCGTCATATATTATCCGCTGATAATATAGCCGACACGTTGAATATGTGTATCCGCGTGTGCAGTAAAAAGATTGATATATTTTAATGTTCCCACGTGTTGAAGTTGTTCATTTCTGTCGTTTATTGTCAAGTTTCTATATCATATTTCTTTTTCAGCTTCTTCCGCTTTATGTTATTCTCGCTTAAATTGTCCTATAAATTCCTTTTAAAAATATTATACGGGAAACCGGAGTTGTCGACTACTATAGTTAATATTATTACATCTAAACCTAGAGGTCCTTATCTTCCATTGTTCTAGGGGTAGGAAGAAATAGTGGCCTTGGTGGGTGTGTGTGTAGTGTGAAATTTGGAAACCCCTTGCTAGCGGCGGTCAGTCTAGCTCTACATTAACCCCCACATAATATGCCAGTTCATATATATACCTGAGAAAGGACTCTGAACAAGGACTTATTCTACAAGGGATCAAGGGCCAGACCGCCCCGTCTTCACACGTGCGAAAAATAAACTCCCCGTATGGTGACAACAATATTTAAATGCACCAGTTCCCATACGCTTTTAAATGGTTGCTCATCCGGGGATCTTTTTATTTTAATTTGCCGTCACAATATATATATACATATATATACACATATAAAAGTTTTGACATTAAATAACCCACAAGAATTGATATGCCATTAAACAGCAGCTATAGGAAATGGAATCGGTGACCCAAGTTCAAACCCTGTACGAAGCTGTTGACGTTTCATTTCGTGCAAGTGCCCATCAAAAAGGCATAAATCCATCTGCTCCTCTTATCTATGGGTAAATGATAGGACAGACTGAGTTTTTTTGGCTTGGTAAGGCAACCAGTGTGGGAAAAGGAAACCTCTGAATTAAAGCCAACTTTTACTCCTCTAAAATTGGTCTTGTGTCACATTCTGCCCGTAGTGAAATGGCTGGATGAATACAAAGTTTTGATGTGATTAAAGTAAGATATATTATCTAAAAATTCCTATATTTTAATGGCTATATTTGGAATACTGATTTTCAAGGCAAAACTCACCCCCCATGGCCTTTGAAAAATAACTGTGTAATCGGGGTTTCTGAAGTGGTTGTCACTTGATTTCTACACCAGGGCTGGTTTGATTTTAACGGTATTTCAACTCGCCAAGGGTTATTTTCGTCCTCGAGGGTGGGAATCGCGGTCATTTACATTCATATTATCATTTGCTTGTTTAGTTGTTTCAAAAGAGTTTTTGTACGCAGTTAAATATGATATCAATAATTTCTGCCTAATAAAAATAGCGACAGCATTCGTGGTACAGTGATACGGAAGACAAATAATCAAGATTTGTTTGAAGTTGTCTCTTACTTTCCGTGATCAAATGATATTTACTTAATTTGGAGTGAGTCTCCGTGGTGTAATGGATAACGTACTGGACTGCGACAATATAATCATCATCATCATGTCGTGCTGGTAGCACGGATATCCCTGACCCTCTCTCGCCACTTTTCCCTATCGTTCATCGCCTCAGGCAGGTCTTCTGGACAACATCCCGTATCCTCACATAGTTGCTGAATGTATGTTCGTGCTGGTCGTCCTGCTTTTGCACGGCCATGTGTGGGGGTCCATAAGAGTACATCACTTATGAGCTCGTCCTTGCTTCTCCAGTAGTGTCCTGCATGTCTGGTTCGTCTAACTTGAATAGTTTTCGTGATAGGAGGCAGGTGGCCGTACAGTTGGTGTCTTGTGGGGTGTTGCCGCCAGGACTTGTTCAAGATTGCTCGCAGCATTCTTGAAGGTACCCCGCAAAAACAATTACCGACGACAATATAATAAATGTGTTTAAACCCAAGTCGTACCATTTCGCTTACTTTCATACTAACACCCTTTGGAAAGGCATAAACTCTCTTATCCCTGATCCCCGCTATGGGTTAAATGGTACTATCACTGTTCAACGTGTATGGCTTTAGTTGGTTTGGTTTTATGGCATATCAATCATTGTAGGTTATTTGATGCCAATTCCATTTTATACATATATATTGAATACATATGATTTGTCTTTAATTGGAATCATTTTGAGATGAGGCTTCTTAATCCGAGAATTAATCTTTTTATTTATTGCGGATTTTTTGTCCTCATCTTGGTAGGTTTTTTTTGTGTTGTTTCTTCTTTCACTGCGTTTCGGCCAAATTTCACCTCTGGCCTTCTTCAGGTGATTAACCGCGACCTCGGATAGGAATGCTGAGTCTTGTAACCGTATCCCCAGTAATTAATGCCTTCCATAGTTGTTGTCTATCACACCACGTTTAATCGGTTAATCACCTGAAGAAGGCCAGAGGTGAAATTTGGCCGAAACGGAGTGAAAGAAGAAACAACACAAAAAACTACCAAGATGAGGACAAAAAGTCCGCAATAAATAAAAAAAAATAATTTACATATGATTTATTAACACATTTTCTTGATAGCGTTTTTAAACGAGCCTTAGTTAATTTTTTTGCACACAGTTAAATAGTTTCGAGTATAGCTATTTACTACTGACAATTCTATTAAACATCAGCCATTTGTTTACAGAGTTAAATGATCAAACAGTTCTATTTCTAATAATTCAATTTATCATAAGTCAAATTTAAATGGTTCCAAATATTTCTCTGTATCACTAGCAATTCTATTTAACATCAGTCATTTTTTTACACACAGTTAAATGATCATACAGTTCTATTTCAGATAATTCGGTTTAGTATAAGCCATTTGTTTGCGCACAGTTTAAATGTGCAGCAGTTCTATTTGTCTCGTATACAGGAACAACCCCAAGCCAAACTGAGCTCCTGGGATCGATGACCATGAAGGGGTACTCCGCATTCTCAAAAGTTTCAGCAATACTGGAGCCTCACCATCAGATTGTTTAATGTCATATCCAGAAAACTCGTTGAGTGGGGGGGCTTACTCCTTTGCAGAGACGCAGTCGGTCTATTCTACAGCCCCAGTTTATGGCTTTGGCATTAAATAACCCACAAAGATTGATATGTCTTAAAGAAAGAAACCAAACTAAATCTAATATAAATAATTTGCACTCATCTGTATGCTAACTACTACTACTACTACAACTACTACTACTACTACTACTACTACTACTACTAATAATAATAATAATAATAATACTTATTGAACGGTTCTATTTAATTAGAGATTAGATCCTAACAAGTAGTCCTACTCGGGAGTGGAGCTGGGTGTAATGGCAATAAAAGGATGACATGTCAATCAAAGCTAGTTTAGTGGGGGGTGTCCTCGTAGTGTAATGGTTAAAGCGATAGACTGCGGAATCGTACTAAGCGAGTTCGTACCCCAGTCGTGCTATTATATTCACTTTCGGGCAAATACCCTTGGGAAAGGTATGAACCCCCTTATTCTCCCAACTATGGGTTAAATAGTACCATTACTGTTCTTCTAGGAGAATGACTTTGGTATTAAATAATCTACAAGGGTTGAAATACCATTAAACAAAGAAATCAAACCAAACCAACTAGCTTAGTCCCATACTCAGGATACCTTGCAGAGGTTCCAATCAATGTCGCCAACACAAACTCTTGATACAGTAAGAGAAGACAGTTACGATTGTTCTAAAAATCACTCACTTTTATTTCAAATGTTATATTTCTTTCTTTTTTTTTTTTTCTTTTTCTTTTTGACCAAATTGAGTAGGAGGCGGCATGCTTTTCTAGAGCCGGTGTAGGAATAAAATCACTTTTTTGGTTCAAAAGTCTTGTGTGCGTGGTTTAATTTAAGCACCGAAATTGACAAATTTTGTTTTTGGCAGTCAGAAATTTCCCTAATTTTTAAAAATCTAATTAAATCTCTTAAAGCCTCACATTACTGCCCCTAGCCAAACAAACGAACGTCTTTCAGTTTCTCGCTGCTGATTTGACTTATCATTTATCTGCTGATTCTTACTCCTCCCGCAAATGTCTCCACCCACACCCGTCATAGTCGTATATTGACGGTGTGGGTAGGGGCTTTAAATAACAATCCCTCTCGAGCTGGTTACAGTTTTTTCATTGTAATAGCGGTCAATGATAATAGGGGAGCTTCTACTCAGTGAAAGATTCTAATTAGCATTTCATAGTTAACAGCAGTCCCTGATGATATTAGTGTTTCTATTTAGGGAGGAGTGAATGATTCCTATTAGCATTTTTAAGTAATCTTCTTTATAGCGTGGATTTGGATGCTTAAAAATAATATCTAGCGCGACACAGACTCCTCCCCTAAAAAACTCCTTTAAAATGCACTTTTACAAGCGAATAAGATAACGGTCGTCAAAAGCTCTGGAACATAGCTATTCGTTTCACGGTAAAAATCAATCTTCAGATGTTTGTGTCTGAAGATCGATTCAAGTTTTTAAAATGTGATTTAAATCATGACTCTCCATTCGACTTATATATATATATATATATATATATATATATAAAGGTGTATATATATATATATATATATATAGAGAGAGAGAGAGAGAGTGAGTGAGAGATACTTAAATAAAAGTATATATATATATTCATATGTATATATAAAGGTAGCTAAGTATTCGTGACAGAGGCTCTCTAAGTCAGGATTGCATTGACCCAGCGTCAATGGTGCTTGGAAATGTCAGTTTCTCGTTTTTGTGATCATTAGACTGTATCTGTGTTATCCTAATATATATATATATATATATATATCATAATCAAGTTCTGCTCATAGCCTGAGATTCACTGACAAACACACACACTCTCTCTCTCTCTCTCTCTCTATCTATCTCTCTCTCTCTCTCTCTCTCTCTCTCTGTCATATAGACAACAGGCTTGGCAGACCTGCAAAGACATATATATCAGCTCTGTGCAGACACTGGATGGATTCTAGAGGACCTACCAGGAACGACGGACAATAGGGATGGATGAGAGAGAGAGAGAGAGAGAGAGAGAGAGAGAGAGAGAGAGAAAGTATGTTTGTGTATGTTTTAGAGGACTCTGTGCTATCTTCAGAACTTGATAATGAAGATGAGTATATAATTTTATTGAGATATCTATGTGTGTGCACATGCAAATACAGACAGTCCTCACACACGCATAGACTTTACTATTGTCAGTATGTGGTGAGCAGAGAACATCGAAGGAGACCGTTCTTAAATCTCCGGTAGACAGTCACAAGTTAAATTCAAATTCACAAATCCTCCTGACGTCCATAGTCGGAATAGGCTGTCGAACATCCATTCAAATGACAGAAAAATAAGCCCCATATTTAATACCCAATTAAAGTCGATTCAAGTTCTGCTGAAGCCAAAACAAAATGCTTAATGCTCAGGGCATCGGAATTTGTAATACTTCGACAAAAAAAAAATCATCACACTTTTCATATATAAACATTTACAATACTGATATAAGTCTGGCACACGGACAATGAATAGAAAGATAAAAAGGAAGACTTCATTGCGACTTTTTTATTCAAGTGAAAATAGCCTGCTGAATATTTCTTTTTCACTACATGTATCTATAAATATTTGTTTCGAACGATACTTGAAGCATATTATATATATATATATAATGGTTAAAGTTCAATCGCAGGTCGAGTCATATCAAAAACTCAAAAAATGGTACTTGATGCCTCTTTAATTAACACTCAACATTATAAGGTGCGGATGAAGGGTAAGTGGAGCAATTCAGGGAGTAGTGGCATGCTCTACACATCGGTGTTGTAGCTATTGAAAAGGAAGCCTTCGGGTCGCCCTCGACAACGATTGAGCGATATATATATATATATATATATATATATATATATATATATATATATATATATATAAAGTAAATATGGATCTAAATTTGACTGTATGAAGAAAGTAGAAAAGTAGAAAAAAACTGAATAATCCAAATTTGATGAATTTATTTTGAGGTAAAGCCAACGTTAAACGTTTCGGTTTAAATAACCTTCCTCAGGATTTTGATATCATGGGAAATGTTTATTCACACAGCGATGGATGCTTGTCGAGGTAACAGAAGCAAAGAAAATGTATATAACGAAATATTCATAAACTTTCATTTTGCGTTCTTCATTTGAAAGTATCAAGTACGTGTTTGGCACGTGGAATGATGGTTGAAAATGTTGGATATTTTTAAGAGATCAGAAAAGCCCTCCCTTTTGTAGAAATAGGTAAGTTTTTATATTTACAGATCGTCTTGAAGTCTTGCATGTCAGATGTCGTGAAAGAGTCGTAATTGGTATTTGTTTTTCCAAAGGACACTATTAATTAAGAACGCTAAATGCACGTTTATATATTTGTCGTCATTTACATTTTCTTTGGTCCTGTTATCTCAACAATCATCCATTGCTGCGTGAACAATTCTCTTGATATCAAAGTCCTGATGAAGGTCATTAAAACCGAAACGTTTAACGTTGGCTTTACATCAAAATAAATTCATAGAATTTGGATCATTCTATTTTTTCTACTTTTGTCATATATATATATATATATATATATATTATTTAATAAAAGGCAAAAATATGTGTATATGTGTGCATTTTTAAAACATTAAGCGTGGGCGCGTGCACATACACACACACACACACACACACACACACACACATATATATATATATATATATATATATATATATATATATATTAACATGTTCTCCAATAACTTACAACTTCCATGTGTGATGGTTAGCAGGCCAGATTTGCGGACCACTGAGAGTGAGTTCCATTCTTACTCGGTACTTCACACTTCCGGCCTTGTACCATAAAGCTAAGCTTAATAAATTACTAAAGGAAATAAACAAGGGTACCGTGTTTAAAAAATTGTCTATCTGTCTCTGTGTTCATATCAATCCATCTGTCAGTATGTTTATATCTACGCCATTATCTATCTCAGTCTGTTCATATCTATCTATCTATCTGTTCGTCAGTTTCAGTTTGTTCTGATCTATCTATCTATCTATCTATCTCATACAAAGATCTGTTCGGTTCGTCATCCGTTTGTGGAGTCGAACTTGTAAATGTTACGAACCTAATTAACATTATCGAATTTCCTGGCGCGGCAAAACATTACAGATGGTCGTCTCTTTCCAGGTTCACAACTTTCTGACCTCGTTTTTCATCCCAGCTTCAATTTCTTTGTTCTTTCTCCGACGTGGATGGACATTTTAATTGATGCAGAACAAAAGTCGTCGGCCTCAATCAGTTCTCCATCACATCCCTTTTGATCCCCTTACAACCGCTGCTTTTCCTTCAAAACCATCTCTTGCCGTAGAATTTGATATATATATATCTATATATATATGATATGGCACAAAGATAAAAACTAGCCATAATACCCACGCTTATATATATATATATATATATATATATATATATATATACTCCCCTACCCCCGTAGGGTTGAGTTCTCTAGCGAAGAAGTATTCGTGTTGCCATTAGCGCCTTTGCAAGTCTCTTCGTATTTGAATTGAGATCTCGGCGGCCGTTTGAACGGATGTATGTAAACAATACTAATTATGATTCATAACCGTTTAAAAAAAATGTACTTCGTAGCTAATTTCTCCTTGTAGCTAAATGGTTAGAAGCTTGGCATGGTGTTTCAGTCAACCTGGTTTCGATCCCAGCTACGGGGAGATACTGTCTAGCCACACTGATGAGTTCTGATAGAACGAAACAGATCTGTCTGTGGATGACAATATATATATATATATATATATATATATATATATATATATATATATACACGGAGTCGTAGTGGCTAACGTGATGGACTGTGATATCGTAAGAAGCGAGTTCAAACATAAATTGAGCTATTACGTTCATTTTCAAACTAAGACCCATACATGGCTAAACCTTTGTTTATATATATATATATATATATATATATATATATACATTCATATATATATATGTGTGTGTGTGTGTGTGTGCTGAATACTCCAATGAGACACTAGCTAAGTTTAACAGATTTGAAATCAGTCTTTTTCATTCTCCTTGACCGGTTGCCAACCAACATTACAGAGCCCAGTCTGTTATACTACTTGCCTGTAGCCTAGTCCAGAATTCAAAGTTAGGTTGCCGTATCTATTTCCGAAGGCAATAATCTTTACGCCATATATAAAACAAGAAAATGACTTTGATTGAGCTATAGTCATACTCAATATCATTTTTTTGTCTTTTTGCATAATCTTTTTAAGAATTACTTTTTAGTCACTTTGTTCTCATATTTACCATTTTTATCCAGGATTAGAATCGTTATTAATGACTATTTGATCGTATTCTTTGACGTCATTACCACATACACACACGCGCATATATATGTATATATATATATATATATATTGGCAGCATTTCTTCATTGATATATAATTTATTGAACATTATAGGCATTTTTCTTCTTATTTTTTGTTAATCCTTTTGAGTTGCCTATTCGATCTTATGATATTTGGTGGTAATTGGTAGACAAATCTTACATAATTAGTAATCTCCCGAGTACTTTCTGCCCAGCTTTAGGCCATCATCAGGGGAAGATGTATTACAAAAGGGATGTGACTTTTGTATATACATTACTACTTTGTAAGAATGAGTGTTTATACTGGTGTATTGTGTAGCGTTTACTTTTCATGTTTCTATAAATAACGTCAGTAGCTAAAGACAGTTAAGTAGATTAGCAATGGATTCAAAATTAATTCTATTAAGTTTGGGTTGTATATTTCTGATATGTAGCACCTAAAGAATCTGTTATTTTGATGTTCTAATATTGTTATGTTTTCGGTAAGAATTTTCCGAAATACAGTTGTCTCGCATGAATGTTCTTTTAGATGTTGTGCTATGGAACTGGTATCAGCAAGGTGCATAGTAAGTCTTCTCGATAGGGTAGCTGAGGTTAAACCGACGTATATATTGTTGTTTTCAGAGGTACAATATCCTAAAGGACATTTAAATTGATAAATAACGTTAGGTTTTTGCGTGACTCCGATCGAGAGAGAAGAATATATCATCATCATGACGAGTTGCCACCATGTATCTTCCTGACCCTCTCTTGCCACTTGTCTCCATCGTCTATTGCTCCCGGTTGGTCTTCTTGGCAACATCCTGTAACAGCAATGAGCTGTTGTATATATGTTCTAGCTGGTCGTCCTGCGTTTGCTCGTCCATGTGAAGGGTACCACAGGAGTATGTCGCTTATGAGTTCGTCTTTACTTCTCCAGCAGTGTTCCACATGTCTGGTTCGTGTAACTTGGATAGTTTTCTTGATGCGTGGTAGGTGGCCGTACAGCTGCTGCTTTGTTGGGTTCTGCCTCCAGGACTTGTTCAAAACAGGTCGCAGCATTCTTGTGTAATTGCTGTCAAGCTTTTTATCCATACGTTGTTAGCATCGATGAAGTGCATCCATATAGCAGTATCGACACGGCCGCCGCTTGGAAAAAACTGCGTTTTATTCTATCGGTCAGGTCTGACTTCCAAGTGACCGATAGTATATCGTTAGCTGTCCATGACTTTGCTAGTTGCGTGTTGATGTCTTTTTCCGTTGACGAGACTCTGCTTCCTAGGTGTGTGAACTTGTCCACTAGTTTCAAAGGACCACCATTTTGTGTGGAGATGTCGCCTTTTTGATTAAAGCACATTTATTCTTTCTTGTTTACATTGACATGGTAGCCCATGCCAGCAGCAGCTCTTTCCGAACTATGTAGCAAGCTTTCGACTTGGGCAGGTGTATTTGCCAGAATCGCTATGTCATCAGCGTAGTCTGCTTCCGAAATTGTTTGTGCTGGGTATCTTCTACTTCTTTCCTTTGCCAGCTTGAAACTGTTAGCTTTCATTAAATCAATAGACGTTCTAAGCATGTGGTCTAGGCAGATGATAAACAGGTATGGGGATAATGTGTCTCCTTGTAGTACATCTGCTACAATGTCGAAGTAGTCTGTGTCTCCATCCGGGGAGCAGACTTTTACTTTCGTGTTTTTATATAGAATCATTATGGCTACGACGGTTTCTTTGGGTAGGCTGTAGGCGAGAAGTATTTTCCTCTGTGATGGAGTCAGAGGACTCGGGAAAGTCGACAAATAACATTGTTGCGTCAAGGTTTTTTGCACGTATACCTTCTTGAACGTCGCTTATAAGTTGGCTCTTGATTCTCCAGCAGTGTCTCATATGTCTTCTTTGAGATGAGAGGTAAGTGACCGTACACCTGCAATTTTGTGGGGTGTTGCTTTCAGGATTTGTTCAAAACAGCAGGTAGCAATATTATGTAGTTCTCATCTAGCGTTTTCTCCACGTGATTTGTAAGCCTCCAGGTGGTGCATCCATACTGTAGTACTGACACAGCTACAGCTTGGAAAAAATCAGACTTCCATTTCATCAATAACCTGTGGGTAGCAGTGCATATATATATATATATATATATATATATATACACAATATATCAAATCTCCTTTCAAAAATTTTTAGAGAGAAGAAAATTAACACACACACACACACACACACACACACAAATATATATATATATATATACACGTGGTGCTGCATAAATAACTCCATTATTTCAAACTGCTGTCGCTTTGTTTATTTGAGTTTATGGCATATCAACGCTCGTAATTTATTTAACGCTAAATCCTGTTTATGCATATATATTAATTATATATTATTTATTTGCACACAGTTGAATAATTGATAAGGTGCAAACAAATGATCAATATTAAATAGAATTATTAATGTTGAATAGATAATGATTTTAAGTATTTATACCGAAGACGAATTATCCAATTTACTATTCATTGTTTTTTGAAAACATTTAAATGGTTATACCTAACTAATTCGTAAGTGAATTAGTGTATATATGTTCGAGCTGGTCGTCCTGCGTTTGCTCGTCCATGTGAAGGGTACCACAGGAGTATGTCGCTTATGAGTTCGTCTTTACTTCTCCAGCAGCGTTCCACATGTCTGGTTCGTGTAACTTGGATAGTTTTCTTGATGCGTGGTAGGTGGCCGTACAGCTGCTGCTTTGTTGGGTGCTGCCTCCGGGACTTGTTCAAAACAGGTCGCAGCATTCTTGTGTAATTGCTGTCAAGCTTTTTATTACGTCTGTAACGTTATCTTTAAATCAGTCAGAACTAATTTGTTTGCACACTAGTATTCTTATTTTTTCTACACAGTTTAATGGTTTCAGTTGTTGCTATCTTGCAAAAATAATTCTATTCAATATTAATCATTTATTTGTACAAATCGAAGTGATTACAAACATTGCTATTTAATACTAATTATTCTATTCTACAATCTTCGTTAATTTACACACAGTCAAATGGTTCCAAATATTTTTAAGTAATACTAATAATTCACTTTATATGAAAGGACCCTTTGCTATTGGTTTCCTTGAAAAAGATACAACTCTAAAAAGTGATTCCTATTGACAAATCCTTCTACAGAATTCCCCTTATATATGGAATAACCCTACCGTATATATGTATATTCAGCGAGCGAGCGAGCGAGCGCGCGCGCGAGAGAGAGAGAGAGAGAGATGCTCGTGGTGCAGTGGTATAATCGTCACCGGAAATGGATACGGTGAACCTAATCGAAATTTGGAATGAAGATGCTTGCGTTTCACAAAGGGCAAATACCTTTGGGAAAGGTATGCATCCAAAAAATCTCCCTCCATCAATTAGTAAACAGCAGGGCAGACTAAGGTCTTTAATCTTGTTATGGCAACCGATCTAGGAAAAGAAAACTCTGAATTTAAACCTGTTAAACTTTGCATAAAGATTGAGCGTGTTGAGGGGTTGGTTAGATATATATAGAGAGAACAGTTTAGGAGCTATTTAACGTATAGCTGATAGTGATAAAGTTGGTTGGTCGGTTGGTTGGGTTTTATAACTTATCCACCAATATAGGTTATTTAATGCCAAATCCTGTTTATACATATCTATTAAATATATGAGATTTATGAACACATTTTTTTGATGACACTTTTAAATGAGCCAGAGTTCATTTGTTGGCACACAGTTAAACAGTTTCAAGTATTTCCATCGAATACGAATAATTCTATTTACTATTAATTATTTGCTTGCACACAGTTAAATATTTTAAGTATTGCTCTCTAATACTAATTCTATTCAATATTAATAATATAAAGAAAAATTGATAACAAGATATCCAAGTAAATGGAGTGATTTATTGAGAAGCAAAGTCGACACTATAGCGTTTCGGTTCTAATGAACCATCATCAGGGCTATGAAGGATGATATTAGTGATGTTAAATCAACAATGGATGTTTAAAATTAATTGTTTGTTTACAGAGAGTAACGTCGTTACAAGTATTGTTATTCAACGCTAATAATTCTATCCAACACTATTCATTCAGTTGTACATAGTTAAATGGTCCCAGGCATTTCTATGTTATACCAATATTTCAGATTTGGGTGAGATTTTGTTATTAGAATATCTCTCTCACTATTCAATTAAACATCAGTCATTTGTTTACACTGTGTTAAATGTCAAACAGTTCTATTTGACCCATAGATAGAAACCGGTGAGGTGCAACCATACTAGGTCAGAGTGGATCTGGGAGTAATGGCAATAAAGGGGTACTCCACATTCACCAAAGCTCCAAGCCTCACCATTAGATGGTTTAATGTCATATCCAGTACACTTGTTGGGGGAGAGGGTCTTACCCCTCTGAACAGATGTAGTTAGTGTATTTGACAGCCCAAGTCGACTGGGCTAGGAAATAAGGAGGTTTATACCTTTCGTAATGGTATTAGTCCAAAAGTGAATGCAATAGCGTGACTAGAATTCGAAAATTTACTTTGTGTCTCATCTTGTTCGTGCAGAGGGGTTGTATATATATATATATATATATATATATATATATATTGCTTAAAGCTTGCAGTGTTTACAGGATGAAAGTTTGATATCTGAGTAAACAAGTGATGAAGGGCACTGGGTTTTACAGGGACAACAGGTTTTTGGTACTAAAAAGACGAAATAAAAAAGGAACGTACTTAATTAAAAGGAACTAATGAGACAATTCAAAGAAGAATGACAAAATAGAAATAAAAACGAACATAAAACAGGTTAGTTTCTTAGATGTAACATTTGATTTGGACAAAGAAGAATCTAGACAATAAAGAAAAGATAATAATGTACCTGTTTACGTTGATACATCATCTAATCAACCGCAAACGGTTTTTAAACCAGTCAGTCCGGTTTTTAGTAAACTTAAATAACAAAGGATTTATAAACAACAGCTTTGAAAAATAGTGTTTCCAAAGAAGCTGAGATGCATTTTAAAAATGATAGTATTAAGAAAAATAATAATTATCCCTAAAAAAACAAACGTAAGAAAAAATGCTTAAACTTGATTTAGAAGCATTTCCCACCAACAAATATTGGGGCTGTAGAATACACCGACTGCACCTCTGCACCAACGAGTGTCCTGGATATGACACTAAACAATCTGATGGTGAGGTTCCAGTAATGCTGGAGATTTGGGGAATGCGGAGTACCCCCTTACTGCCATCGCTCCCAAGTCCACTCTGGCCCGGCGTAGTAGCACCTGATAGGATCCTATCTATAGGTTAAATAGAACAAACGGCTAAACTGAACTGTTTGACTAAACTGAATAGCTTAAAATAGAAATGTTTTTGACAATTAAACCGTAATTACAATTAAACTGCGTGCTTATGCTAAACTAAATGGTTTGAAATAGAACTGTTTTTGACATTGAAACTGCATTTACACTAAACTGAATTGATTGACATGGTATTGTTTGACATTTAACTGCGTGTAAAAAAAACAAAACTGCATGAGCTGAATTAGAACTGCTAGACTAAACTGAATAGCTTGAAATAGAAAAGTTTTTGACATTTAAACCGTACTTACATTTAAACTGCGTGCTTATGCTAAACTGAGTTGTTTGAAATTGAACCGTTTTTGACATTGAAACTGTACTTACACTAAACTGAATTGTTATATGCAAATGTTTGAATAAACTGAATAGTTTGAAATGGAAACGTTTTTGACAAACTGTGTACTCATGCTAAACTGAATTGTTTTAAATAAAACTGATTGTTTACATAAAATGGATTTGGCTTTAAATAACCTACAAAGGTAGATATGCCATAAAACTCAACCAACCAACCAGCCAATAAATAATTTGTCCAAAATACTATAAAGATAATCGATAACAGACCAAACAATACTGTTGGGTTGGCTGAGGTCGGCAATGTTGATTACGGTCGGATTGGAACGTAAGTAATACCTACAGCGTGACATCTACTGGTCAGCTGGACACTGGACATACAAGTATTGGTATTTGTCGAACGCCCCACGTACGAGCGAGTTTGGCACATAGCCTTTTTACGAGGGAACCAGGCACAGGACCGTAGCTCACACACGCCCGGAGGTTCCAAAAATGCCTTGAGTCCCCTCGGTATTCCCCGAAAAAAGAAGCGCCTCAGGCGCCAGATGATAAACGTAGTCTCTCCAGAGAGAGTTAAAGCCTGTGGGGACGGCCCATTGAGGCTCAAGGAATGCCAGCCTTACCACGTGTGTCATGAATGCTGGCTACCCGTGGTCCATGTCAGACGGGTTCGACCGACTGCCACTGGAACCAAGACACACTCGACCTAATCCGTGTACCAGTGAACACGGTCGGCCAAAATGTGTCTTAATCCAGTGGGCCAGATTTTCAAGGAAAAAAAAGACAATACAGTCACTGTTGGACATACAAATAATTGTACAACTTCCGTACTGCTATTGCACGCCGCTTATGTATCTTCTATATGTGTGTTGTATGGCCGTATTTGTATAACACGTGAGTGTGCGTGCCAATATGTATATTCATAAGCCGGCGGTGTTACTTCCTCAAAATGTCCCCGAATAATATTCTTCCACAACCATACAACTATAAAAGCAAGGTCAGAAAATTATTGGAAGAACAAACCAATAAAACACTAAAATGAATCACACGTGTAATTGTAGAACAAGTAAGCGTACAATAGAGGAGAAATGCCAGATTAAAAATCTGATTTATCAAACCAAAATACGAAGGAATACCGAATCGGCAATGATCTTCAAGGGAGGCGGACGTGGTGTAGGGGCTACTGTTGAGGAAAATCCGGTTCTAATCCTAAACCAGAGGATTTATATTTTACATTGGGATAATCTTGAGAAAGGTATGAATCCGGCTATTCTCCTTCCAGTGAAAGTTAATTAGTAGGATTGCCTGGGCTCTTAAACTTTACTGTGGCAACCAGTCAAGGAGAAGGAAAAATCTACATTTAAACCACTTAAACTCTGCTTAAAAAATTGACCTTGTGCGAAGGTGTCAGTATATACATATATGATTACATATATATATATATATATATATATATATATATATATATATATATATATATATATTTACCAACCCCTCCGCTCGGGCAGGATATGACACACGGTCAATTTTTTAAAGTGGAGTTTAACAGGTTTGAATTCAGAGTTTTCCTTCTCCTAGACTAGTTGCCTCAACAAGGCTGAAGAACCTAGTTTGTCCTACTATTTACCCATAGCTGGAGGGAGAATAATTGGATTCATACCTTTCCCAAGGGTATTAGTGCTATGTGAAATGCAATCAGTCTCGTCCAGGATTTGAACTCGTGTCGCCGTGTCCATTTCCTACGACGATAACCATTACACGAGCACCTTCACAAATATATATATATATATAGGAGTTTATTCAGGAATGAGTGGTTTACATAGCTCAAGGCAACATGTGTCTAGGATTGTAAAGAAAAACATAAAATACGAAACAAAGGTTTCGTGTTTGATCATAAAAATTGTGACTGCTTGTAACGAGGGTTTGGTAAATTGTAAATTCTGTTCCAAAAGAAAAATACAACATAATAGGCGTTCTCTACTCGAATAATTTACTAAAAAAAATCTTTTTAAAGAAAAAAAGGTGTTAGAGAGTTACCACCATGTAAGTAAATATTTGCTTTGTAATTTGGTGCCACATGAGTTATTATTCCAAGTACGTAATATTCATATCACTCAAAAGAGTGCATCTTTGAAAATTTCGGATTGAAAGCGTGAAACTGTTTGTCGCGAGTTTTTTTTTTTTATCTGTTTTATATTTTATCTATTGCACTTGAAATATATTGTGATATTGTGATATTGCTTTGATTTTTTCTTATACTGAGCACCGTAAAGATTTTACCGATCAAAAACGCTTTTGAATTTTAATTATAATTATATATATATATATGTGTGTGTGTGTGTGTGTGTGTGTGAGTGTAAAATGATTAGGCATTTCAATTAATTGTTTTAGTCGATAATTCTTTTTTTAGTTAAATTTAGAATTTAAGGTCGATTTGTGGGATTTCATTTGTGATCTAGTTCAAGGCCGGAGTGGGCATCTTTTATAGGTTAATACTTGTGATGTCAAGCATGCAATGTGTTTGTTTGCGAATTCAAAGATGGGCAGTTGTGTAGACTCAACTGATATTTGGGACTTAGTTGTGACAAGTCACAATAGGATGACGTAATTAATAATTTTAGGGGTAGATCTATAAGGTCGGATTCTGAGAAACGAGGAGGAGGCGATATAAGGGACTGGACGTAGAAGACCCAAGAGATGACGTCGGAATCAGAAATCACGCATGCACACAACAGCACAGAAGAGTCGGCAAGAAGAAAGATAACAAAGTTGTCTGTCGTCTTTCTTTCATCTCTTCCTTTACACTGACTGCTTATCTTCTGCTGACAGAAGCTGCTCCCTATCAGCCTCTATTTCGGCGGACCGCTAGAATCGGTCTGACAACAAATAAATTTTGTATCCGTAGACCAAACGGAGGCAATTGTGTTGGACTTCTTTTTACCATGGTCAGCTTTCCACGGCCAGTGTGATAGTTTTAAGGGTTACCATTAAAATCCCTTAAAGCCACACACGTCAAAGTAGTGACGTAGCGTTACATATACATGGATTGCTTTCTTTGTTTAATGGCATATAAATATTCGGGGGTTATTCATTGCTTGTAGAAGAACAGTAATGGAACTCATTAACCCACTGCTGGAAGGGTAAAGGTGTTTATACCTTTCCTTTGGGTATTAGTTTGAAAATGGACGTAATAGCTCGATTTTTGTTTGAAATCGCTTCTTACGATGTCACAGTCCATCACGTTAGCCACTACTCTACGAGGATTCCGTATATATATATATATATATATATATATATATATATATATGTATACTAGTGTGAGATAAAAGCTTAGCAATATTTTAGCAACCTTGTTTTATACTTCAAGTTACAACAAAAGCAGATAAGCCATTCAGTATAGAAGCCATCATATTACACTTACTGAAGCCATTTTTCTGCCAGTTCTTTAACCCTGCACCCTGTACCAGTTCTTGTCCTTCGAGGCAAAGAACTCCTTTACTGAAGCTTCCATTTTCCCTCCGTTGTTGAAGAGTCGCGACAAGTTATAATCCAAATGAGCTAAGTCTGGACAATATGCTGGACGATTCCCACAAATTCCTTGAGTTTATTCTGGGTCTTTAGAACGGCAAGAAGCTTTGCGTTGTCTTGCTACAGAAGAGCTTGCTTTCTGTTAATCAATGCTGGGTATTTCACATTCATATGCGTCAGGAGGAACTCATGGTGCAATGGTTACCTTTGTAGGAAATGGAAACGGTGACACGAGTTCAAATCCTGGACAACTTTTTAGCATTTTCAAAAAGTGATAATACCTTTGGAAAACTAGTCTCTTACGAGCTAAGGGTAAATAGGGCAGACTGAGCTTTTTAACGTTGGTATGGCGACTGATCTAGGAGAAGGGAAACTCTGAATTTAAACCTGTTGAACTCTGTTTAAAATTTGTTCTTGTTGAGGGGTTAGTAAATATATATACATCTACTCCATCGGTTTGGTGTATATGTTGGCATTAATGGTTCGATCGTCCGGAACGAAGTCGTTGAGAATTAATTATTACTTTCATCAAACGTAAAAAAATCACTTTGTTCTCGAAACGCACATATTGCAAAACTTTTGACTCAAGTTGGTATAAATTTTTATTTCTAATATTTTCATCGATTTTGTTTTGGATATCTGGTTATGAGACCAGTCAAAAAAATCCTTCTCCGTTTGTTCTTATTTAACTTTTAAAATCTTTTCTTCTTTAATTGAAAACTGTCTGCGTTGCTTTCTGACATTTCTTGAATATTCAAATTAAAACCATGATTTGGTCTACGACTTCAAAACAAATACACACACACACACACACGCGCGCGCGCGCGCGCAAAACAACAACAACAACAACAAGAAAAAGGCAAATAAAACAAAACAATGCTCTCTCTTTCTTTTTCGTCCGCTTTCTTTTCCACAACCTCCTCGAACTGTTTCTTTTATTTTATTTATCTAAAATGTTTATTTAACTTCGATTTGCCAGCCAATCAAAAGAACTTTTTTTTCCCGATAAGACTTTCTTCTTTCCGATTATTTTATATCGTTGGTTAATATCCATTATTTCGTCTCCCTTGTCGAATCCAAGCTTTCGGTTAACAAGATTTCGGTTAACAAAGAGCCAAATTAGTATCCACCATATTTTGTGTCGTTATTTTTCATGAAAAAACAATATAAGAACTCAATTTATCAAGTGTCCTTGTAAACTGCGTACCAAAAAAAAAAAAAAAAAAAAAAAAAAAATCAACACAAAACGCTGCGCTGTACATCTTTCTGATTCGACAGCAGACACGATGATACAATCATTCTGTCAGTGACACTTAGAATATGCGGACTGTATCCATCTACAATGTAAGTAAGAACATCCCCACCGTCCATAAAAACAACAGGATGTCCTGAATATGTATTTGGATACTCCACTTCTTCGCTACGAGCAGGAAAAGATACAATGTAAATTTCTAAGCGGAATTCAGTTGATTTGAATTTTGTTTTCCTTCTCCTAGACTAGTTGTCTTACAAAAACTAAAGAACCAAGTCTGCCCTATTATTTACCCATAGATGGAGCGAGAATAGATGGATTCATGCCTTTCCGAAGGGCATTAGCGAAAAGTAAAATTAAAACAGCTTTGTACACTGAGTGTCTCGGATATAACAATGAACTGCATCTGATAGTGAGGACCAACTTCTGGGGATCTAGGGATATGGAGTACTCCTTCATTGCCATTACTCCCTGGTCCACTCTTACACAGAGTGGTAATGCCCGTAAGAGTCCCATCTATGGGTCAAATTGATCAATTTTTTAAAATTTCTTATCGGAGAAAGTATGAATCTAATTATTGTCCCTCCAGCAATAGGTAAATTGTTGGGCAGACTAAGCCCTTTTACTTTGGTATGGCAACCGATCTAGAAGAAGGAAAACTCTGAATTTAAACCTATTTAACTCTGCTTAAGTATTGCCTTCAGATAACTATTCTTAATATAGGGTGTCTCAATATACATGGTACCCATGTGACTGCCCTATTATTTCTGCTCATTCAGTATATGTATATGTACAGGGTGTCTCAATATACATGGGGCCCATGTGACTGCCAATATAGGGTGTCAATATACATGGAACCCATGTGACTGCTAATATAGGGTTTCTAAATATACAAGAGACCCATGTGACTGCTAATATAGGGTTTCTAAATATATATGGGACTCATGTGACTGCTAATATAGGGTGTCTCAATATACAAGGGACCCATTTGACTACTCATAACTCTACAAATTGCGTTTTTTTTTCAGATTTGAAAATAGTATACTATAACAACTATTAATCCTCAATCACAGTGCTTTGGACAAGAAAGGAAAAATATTTTGTGTCACTACTTATTTGGAGACAAAATCAGTTAAAACTGTTTCAAAATAGATGCAACCCATTAATATGATAAAGATTTATTAGGAGAGACACAATCTTCTATGCTGTCTTATTCATTTGGCCCCCAACTCGAGCGCCCCACCATAAGGCGCAAGTTCGCCTCGCGCCTGCGAGCTCCAAAATCGATCCTTCTCGTTTGGCGTCTAAAACCCGACTCTTATTTTCTTCAAATTCTCATACAAACTTCCGCGTGCTTCTGGTGCGTGACGTCACCCGCACCTTGTCACCCAGTATCGTCTCGGACTGTTATGACATCTGAGTGACACCTCCATCCGCTCGCGTGCACCCGCGTTAACACCTGCTTCAATCTTACACCCAACCAACCCATGTGCTGAGCCGAAAGGTTCTCAGCCTAACTAAACTCAAAGGCATGAACTGAAATCCCTCGGCTATTTCATAACACTATGAATTCATCCTTGCTTCTTCAGCAGTGTCCAGCATGACTTACTCGTCTTGGATTGTTTGTAAGATCGGTGGCAAGTAACCGTACAACAGCTGTTATGTGGGATGCTGCTTCCAAAAACTTTTCCACGTAGCATTCTTGCATAGTTGCCATCTGTCTTTTTTCTGGAGGCATTTCATTAGAGTCTAAATGTTGCAACCATATAGTAGAACTGACACGACTACAGAATAGAAGAATTCCTATTTTTTAAATTCATTAACCTCAAAGCATAAAATAGCATTTAACGGGTCGATATGCTGTTAAAATCAATCAGTCAAATTTCGATTTCAATCAGGAGAGGATATGCCGTTATACAAATTTAATTGCACTCTTTATTTTATCAGGGAAATGAGCTTTCCTTGTGGTTGATAATCAGTCGATAGTAGATGAGATATTGCTACCTAGGAATAGGAATAGGTTTACTAGTAGCCCATGCTTTATAAATGCGTATGTTGACATCTCTTTCAGTAGATGAGATATTACTACCGATGTATATGAACTGGTTTACAAATTTTAGAGGCTTGCAATTTAATGAGGAGATGGTACTATCTTGTTTAAAACATGAACTTTGTTTTATCTGAGTTCACGTAGAAACCAATGCTTTTTCCTGCCAGTGGAAGTCCATGCAGCAGAGATTAGGCTTGGGCAAGTGTAAAGAGCCCTAAAGTTTGATGTTTTGTGCGATGGGAGGTAAATGACGGCATAGTTGCTATTTTATGAAACACGCAGCATCCTTCGGCAGGTTCCATCTTGCTTCTTCGCCAGGCGCTTTGTTTAGAGTCCACGTGGCAAGAATATTTCAAGAATCTGCCGAGAGACCCTCCTGAAAGTACAGTGAAAACAACTGAAGAAAATTAAGTAATAAACGAAAATATTCGAACAAGTTTACACATTTTTCCTTCTTTCCTCTCTTATACAGTCAGCAACATTCGTAGCGATACAGTTATTGTCAAAGAAAATGAACACAGTCAACAATGATACATGGTCGGGTTTAATGGCATATCAACCATTATTGGTAATTTAATGGCAAATCGTGTTTATACATATATATTAGATATGATTTGTTTGTTTGTTTGGGTTTTATGGCGTATCAACCTTTGTAGGTTATTTAATGCCAAATCTGTTTTTATACAAAAAATCAGTTGTCTTTCAAACAATTCAGCTTAGCATGAGTACACAGTTTAATTGTCAAAATATTTCTTTTTCCATCTATTCAGTTTAGTCAAACAGTTCTAATTCAAACAATTAAGTATAAGTATAGATTTTGTTTACTCACAGATAAATTTCAAAATATTTCTATTTCGAACAATTCAGTTTAGCGTAATACAGTTTCAATGTTAAAAACAATTCTATTTCAAACAATTCAGTCTAGCCTAAGCACGCAGTTTAGCACTATTTGACCCATACATAGGACCACATCAAGTGCAACCACTCCGGGCTTGAGTGGACCTGGGAGCGATAGCAATGAAGGGGTACTCTGCATTCCCCAAAGCTTCAGCATCACTGGAACCTCTCCATCAGATTGTTTAGTATCATATTCAGGACACTCGTTGGGAAGGGTTTTACCCCTCTGCAAAGAAGCAGTCGGTGTATTCTACAACCCCAGCCGACTGGGAAAATATGATTTGTAAACAAAAGTGAATTGGTTTTTAAGTATTGCTATGTATCACTAACAATTCAATCAGTCATTTTTTTACACACAGTTAAATGAGCAGTTCTATTTCAAGCAATTTATTTTAACATAATTCATTTGTTTGCACTCAGTTTAAATTTCAAACAGTTTTATTAGACCCATAGATAGTACCCTATCAGTTGCTACCACTCCGAGCCAGAGTGGAACAGGGAGCGATGGCAATGATGAGGCACTCTGAATTCCCCAAAGCTCCAGCATTACTGAAGCCTCACCATCCGAATGTCTAGTGACATATTAAGGACTCTTGTTGGTAGAGGGGGTACCCCTCTAGAGAGATACAGTCGGCGTATTCTACAGCCACAAAAGAGTGGGCTGAACAAACCCACCTGTGTATACTTTTATGGTTGGTCATTCATTTTTTTATGTAGAGTCTGTTATAAGACTATTTTATTTCTTGTTAATTGAAATGGATTGTTAGTCAAATATCCCTGATTAGTGCTGACAGAAAAAAAGTTAAAATGACAAAAACGATTTGTCAGGTAATGAATTAGTTGTTACGTTTCATGATAGAAGCACAGTCCAAGAAACAGAGAACTAGAAAGAGAAAAAGAAAGAAAAGGCAAAATAAAATAAAAAAGAGAGAGAGAGAAAGACAGACAGACTGACAGAGGGAGAGAGAGAGAGAGACAGACAGACAGACAGAGCGTGTGTGTGTATGTGTGTGAGAGAGAGAGAGGGGGTATGAGAAAAAAGATTAAGAAAGAGAGCAAAAGAAACAATACGCAAGAGAAAGTTAAAGAAGGTAAGAAAAAAGAAAGAGAGAGAGAGAGAGAGAGAGAGAGAGAGCGAGAGACAGAGAGAGAGAGAGAGTGAGAGAGAGTAAGAGAGAAACAAACAAATCGAGAGAGAAAGCTATAAAAGAGAGAAAGAGAAAGTGAGAACGAGAAAAACCGTGAAAGATAGAACAAGAGAGAAAGTGAGAACTAGTGAAAGAGACAGTTACACAGTTTTAGAGATGAAAAGAAAGGGAGAAATATAGAAAGAATGCGAAACAGAGAGAGGGGGGAGAAAGAAAGAAAGAAAGAAAGAAAGAAAGAAAGAAAGTGAGAGAGTGAGAAACAGAGAGAGAGAGAGAAAAATGGGAATTATGAAAAATGTAAAAGCAAAACATAAGCAAAGAACAAGAAAAAAAGAGAAAGTGAAATACAGAATAAGAGAGAAAAGGAAGAGACTTTATACAGAAGAGAGAGAGAGAGAGAGAGAGAGAGAGAGAGAGAGAGAGAGAGAGATAGAGAGAGAGAGAGAGAAGCTTCGGAGATTAATTTCAATAAATCAAATAAAGACAGAAAACAGTAAATTTGGAAAAAAATAAAAAGAAAGGAAAAGAAAAGAAATCGAAAAGCAAAAAGTAAAAAAAAAAACGTCTTTGAACGATTTTTAGTTTCGGAAAATCGGGAGATCAGATTTCAATAAATCGTTTCGTTTTTTTTAAATAAAAAAAGTAATAATAATAAAAAAAAGCAACAAAGAATCTTTTTAAAAAAATACTAAAAAGTCCCCCCCCCGCCAACTTTTTTCACCATTTTAGATTTTGTTTGTTCTATTCTTATAAGTCATTCCAATAACGAAACTAGAATCGAAATTAACTTTTCTTTTCATTTTTTTCTTCTGTTCACTTGAAATAAAAATATTGTTTATATTGGGTCAGCAAAAGTTTTGATTTCTCTATTGAATAAAAATCACACACACACACACACACACACACACACACACACACACACACACACACACACACACACACACACACACACACACACATTCATATATATATATATATATATATATATATATATATATATATATATATATATATAAGTAAATGTTTTTCTTGGATATTTATATTGACTTTATTTTTTATGAGGTTTTAATGCTTTGTTTAGTGTTGTAAGTAAAATACTTTCCAAAACATTTTTGTAACGAATAAAATATAGTAATATCTTTTTTGAAGTTAAATAAAAATGGCTATTTGGATACTTCATATCAATTAAACATTAGCCCAGTCGGTTGAATACACCGACTACATATTGCAGAGGAGTAAAACACCACCACAACGAATGCCCTAGATATGACACAAAGCAATCTGATGATGAAGCTGAAGTGATGTTGGAGCTTTGGGGAATGCGGAGTACCCCCTTCATTGACATCACTCCCAGGTCAACTCAGGCTCGGTGTGGTAGCACTCTGATAAGGGTCCACTCTATGGGTCAAATAGAACTGTTTAACATTTAAAATGAGTGCAAATAAAGGACTTATGCTAAATTGAATTGTTCCAAATAAAACTTTTTGATGATTTAATTGAGTGTATCAACAAAATGTGTTTACAAATCATATATTTAATGTATATGTGAAAACAGGATTTGGCTTTAAATAACCAAAAAGGATTGATATGCCACAAAACAAAACAAAACAAGGGCTCTATCTATGGGTCAAATAGAACTGTTTGACATTTAAACTGTGCACTTATGCAAAACTGAATTGTTTGAAATAGAACTGTTTTTTTATATTTAAGAATATGAAAAGAAAAAAAAAACTTATGCAGGATTGAATTCTTTGAAATAGAATTATTTGATGCTTTAACTGTGTGTAAAAAAATGGCTGACGTTTGATTGAAGTGTTTTTGATACATAGCAATACTTGAAGCCATTTAACTGTGTGCAAACAAATGATTAATAGCAAATAGATTAATTCATATTTGATAGAAATAAATAAAACCATTTAACTGTTTGAACAAATGTTATCCACAAAATGTTTTTAGTTAATATATATTCGTAGAAAGGATTTAGCATTAAATAACCTACAATGGTTGATATGCCATAAACCCCAACCAAACCAAATCCTATATATTTGATATATATGTATAAAGAGGATTTGGCATTAAATAACCTACAATGGTTGATATGCCATAAAACCCAACCAAACCAAATCCCATATATTTAATATATATGTATAAAGAGGATTTGGCATTAAATAACCTACAATGGTTGATATGCCATAAAACCCAACCAAACCAAATCCTATATATTTAATATATATGTATAAAGAGGATTTGGCATTAAATAACCTACAATGGTTGATATGCCAAAAAGCCAAACCAAACCAAATTCTATATATTTAATATATATGTATAAAGAGGATTTAGCATTAAATAACCAACAATGGTTGATATGCCACAAAACCCAACCAAACCAAAGCAATTGAACATTTTAGTACTTTATAAAATTCCCAATCCTATTTATGATGATAAAATGCATTGGATGGTGAGGTTCCTTTTCTTGTCATTGCTCCTAGGTATATTCTGACTTGGAAGAGTAGTGTGGTATTTTGGCCTTTGACCCGGCCAAAAATGCCATTCCAAGGTGATGCACAGAAAGCAAGTGACACATTCTAATGGCAGTTATTAGAGGAAATCGCGTGGGCGGAAATTGGCTGATGAAATGGGACGAGGTAAAAAAAAATTCCCATGGTACACTCATTGACTGATGCACCGGAAGAGAGTGACCTGTGAACTGCATGACAGTTATTTCCGCTTGATGACGTTCCAACATGCGATTCCAAAAATCGAGTAGGCGACTGAGTGGACGAGGGACTATTATATAACTCAGTCAAGACAGAAGTCAGGCAGTTAGAGATCTGACGGAGTTATAGACGAGATGTGGTAAGGAAAGCCACACCAGACCGAAGGGGCTCGGGGCCCCCGATTGAGTTGGGGTGCAGAGAATTTGCTGATAAGATGTAGCAGATCACCCAGCAGAGTGGGCCTCTGGGCCTCCGGTTGAGCATCCCTGGAGAACGAGAAAGACACAACGTTGACGGCCATAAGAGTGGGGGTCAAAATATTGCAGTTTCTGTTCGGTCTCCAACTCACTCTTACACGAAAACCTTGAATAACCTTTTCGAACCCTTGCAATAAAGTGAGAGGTACATATTTTGTTAAAGAAGTCTTCCTGCGTCTGTCTTTATCATTGTGTCGTTGTGAATTATTCTACATATATATGTGCATGTATGTAGATGTGAATCTGCATATTTGAGTATATAACAGTAGTCGTACCTGTTCGGATCAAACAGATTTGTTTGACATAAAGCTTGGGATTTTTTTTAACTAGATTAATGTATTTCACTTAATTTCAGTTTTAATCCTTTTAGTGCTAATATATTAATTTGGTTGAGGTATGAAGTGTTTAACTATAAAAGAAGAATGTGAACTTTATCTATTTATTGTCTCGTAAAATATTCATATCAAAAATGAATATGAAGTGTTTATCGGTTTGAAATAATTGTAAACTTTATAAATAAACTCTTCAAACGTTGATATTACATCTAAGTAAGAAGTGTTAATCAGGTTAAAAGGAGGTGCCCGTGGTGTAATGGTTATTGTCGTAGGAAATGGACACGGCGACACGAGTTCAAATCCTGGACGAGACTGATTGCATTTCACATAGCACTAATACTCTTGGGAAAGGTATGAATCCAGTTATTCTCCCTCCAGCTATGGGTAAATAGTAGGACAGACTAGGTTCTTCAGCCTTGGTGAGGCAACTAGTCTAGGAGAAGGAAAACTCTGAATTAAAACCTGTTAAACTCCGTTTAAAAATTGACCTTGTGTCATATCCTGAACGAGCGGAGGGGTTGGTAAATAGGCTCAAGTTAAAAGGATTGAGAACTTTATTAAAATACTGGCTCAGCAGACATTGATATTGCAACTCAGTATAAAGTGTTTATCTGGTTAAAATGATGGTAAACTTATATATATATATATATATTTTCCTGCTACCTTCATACTGTCGGATTTTATCCATATTTACTTTCATACTGTCTTTTCGGAAAAAACTAATACCAAATACATTCTTACATAACATTTAACATGGATGATTCCTAATGATCTATACATATGAAAACTTATTTGTTGCGTATTTCTCAATAAACGGGAGGTTTTGTCTCGTTTCTTTGAAAAATCCTACATTTTCTAATATTTTTCCACGTGCCAAACACGTTCTGATGACTTTTGAATTTTGAACGCTATGTGCATGTTTATCTATCTTTTCGTTGTATATTTTTCATTTGCTCCTGTCATCTCAGCAATCACCCATCGATATTTTGAACTATTTTATATCCAAGTCCTGATGATAGTTATTATAACCGAAACGTTAACGTCGACTTCACATCATGATATATTCACCTATTTGGATTATATTTTTTCCTGCTACCTTCATACTGTCGGATTTTATCCATATTTACTTTCATATATATATATATATATATATATATATATATGTGTGTGTGTGTGTGTGTGTGTATATATATATATATATATATATATATATATTACACTAGAATGTTGTGAACAGGATTGAACAAGTCCTGGGAGCAAAACTCCCCAAAACAGCAGCTGTACGGCCACCTACCACCCATCACGAAAACTATCAAAGTTAGACGAACCAGACATGTGGGACACTGCTGGAGAAGTGAGGATGAACTCATAAGCGATATACTTCAGTGGACCCCTGCACATGGATGAGCAAAGGTGGGACGACCAACTAGAACCTATATACAACAGCTCTATGCAGATACAGGATATAGCCTTAAAGACTGCCCGGGAGCGATGGATGATAGAGACGGGTGGCGAGAGAGGGTCAGGGAGATATATATGTATAAAGAGGATTTGGAATCAAATAACCTGCAATGGTTGATATGCCATAAAACCAAACCAAACCAAACCAAACCAAATCCTATATATTTAATATACATATTTATAAAGAAGATTCGGTATTAAATAACCCACTAGAGTTGATATGCCATAAAACAAAACAAAACAAAATCCTATATATTTAATATAAAGAGTATAAAGACGATTTGGTATTAAATAACCCACTAGGGTTGATATGCCGTAAAACTAAAGTAAAACATACCCGAACATTGAAGGAAGATTTAAATTCTTGAAACTTATACAGGTATTCACGGTAGAAGAAAGTGTATATGCATTTACCTTCTCCTCCCCAGGATCAGGATATGACACAAGGTCAATTTTTCAAGCGGAATTTAAGAAGTTGGAATTCAGAGTGTTCTTTCTTCTCGAACGATTGCCAAAGCAAGATTAAAAAATCTAGTCTGCCTTATTATCTACCCATAGCTGGAGGGAGAATAAATGGAATCCTATCTCTCCCAAAAGTATTTGCACTATTTGAAATGCAGACCGGCTCAGTGCATCTATTTTCTACGACGATAACCATCACCCTACGAGCGATTCTATAGAAGGCACGTCATTTTTACTATTAATTCAAACATTGTTTTCTTCATAAGAAGATGTAATTTTTTTTTCTTTCTGTGGTCAAGATATCATCCAGAAAGTTATCTTTGTATCTTCCATTTATCCCGTCAATAGGTTTGGTCATAGGGGTGGGATAATCATATAGCATGTCTTGAGCAGGAATAACGTTGCAGAATCCATTCCTCTTCAGGTTTACCATCAGTTTTTTCCCTATAGACCGGTAACCATCCAAAAATTAAAGGGCCTAGTCTGCCCAACTATTTACCTATAGCTGTATTTATACCTTTCCTAAGGATGTAAGCGTTATGAAAAATATAAACAGCTTCGTTCTGGATTTGAACTCGGGTAGCCGAGTCAATTTCCTACGACGATAACCGTTATGTGATTAGAGCCTCATTTTACGGAGATTTCATATACACGAAACCCTGTTTCAGAATTTGGGACCTAAACGTATGATTTGGAGAGCTCAATTTAATAATGAATATTAATGTTCTTTGATACCATCCAATTTGCGATTGCAACTACAAGAAATGCGGAAATAATAATTTCAAAATGAACCCCTACAGGAGAGTATAAAGTTTGATGGACATTATCGCCTCACAACGAGTTTATATCAGACAATCAATTATTCGTCAAAACATTCCAGCTTGCTCATACACACTAACACACACATAATTAACCTAAAAATAAACTCTGTGTGAATACATATGTGTGTTTTTTATTGACGAGAAAACCGCTCAACCGATTTTACCAAATTTTAGTACCTACAAGACTTTTCGATAGGACCTGGTGAAAAAAAACTTTTGATACTTACTCTGATTCTCCAAAAGATCAGGGGTAAAAAGCCTAAACTCACTTAACTGTTATATCGAAAATCACCGAGGACGAGCATTAAAAGATTATTATCAAATTCTAATGACATAGTTTTCCTTATCCAATTGACTGTCCGATCGGCTCAGGCTATAGAATACGCCGACTTCATCTCTGCAGAGGGGTAAGACCCCCTCAGCCGTAACAGTGTCTTAGATACGACACTAAATTATTTCATGGTGAAGCCCAGATTATGAAAGGCCTCTGCAATTCAATTACTCCTAGGTCCACTCTGACCCGGAATAATTGCGTCTGTTAGAGTCACATTTGATGGTCAAATAGAAATATTTAATCACTTGCAATACTTGAAACTATAAATTGTTAAATACACCGACTGCACCTCTGCAGAGGGGTAAGACCCCCCGCCCAACGAGAGTCCTGGATATGACGCTAAACAATCTGACAGTGAGGTTTCATAGATTGCTGTAGCTTTGGGAAATGCAGAGCACCCCTTCATTGCCATTGCTTCCAGGTCTGCTTTGGCCCGGAGTGGTAGCATCTGATAGGGCCCTATCTATGGGTTAGTTAGAACAAACTGCATACTTATTCTAAAGTGAATTGTTCGAATTAGAACTGTTTGACTAAACTGAATAGCTTGAAAAAGAAATGTTTTTTGACAATTAAACTGTACTTACATTTAAACTACACACTTATGCTAAACTGAATTGTTTGAATTGGAACTGTTTTTTTCATTGAAACTTTACTTAGACTTAACTAAATTGTTTATTATTGAACTATTTTGATATTTAACTGTGTATAAACAAAATCTGTACTTATACTAGACTGAATTAGCTGAATTAGAACTGTCTGAATGAACTGAATAGCTTGGAATAGAAATGTTTTTGAAAATTAAACTGTGTACTCATGCAAAACTGAATTGTTTGGAATAGAACTGATTATTTGTATAAAAAGGGATTTGGTGTTAGATAACTTACAAAGGTTGATATGCCATAAAAACCAACCAACTAACCAACCAACCAAACCATAAATTGAATTCTTAGCAATACATAGCAATACTTGGATGGTTTGGTTTGCTTTGTTGGGGTTTATGGTATATCAACCATTGTAGGTTATTTAACGCCAATCAGTTCTATTTAAAACAATTCAGTTTAGCATGAGTACACAGTTTAATTGTCAAAAAGGTTTCTATTTCAAACTATTCAAGCAGTTATATGTAACAATTCAGTTTAGTGTAAGTACATGTCAGTTCTAATTCAGCTAATTCTGTTTAGTATAAGTACAGATTTTGTTTACACACAGTTAATTGTCAAAACAGTTCTTTGTTAAATAATTCAGTTAAGTGTAAATACAGTTTCAATGTCAAAAAATAGTTCAATTTCAAATAATTCAGTTTAGCAAAAGTACGCAGTTTAAATGTAAGTACGGTTTAATTGTCAAAAACATTTCTATTTCAAGCCATTCAGTTTAATCAAACATTTCAGTTTAGCATATGTATGCTGTTACTTCTATTTAACACATAGATAGGACCCTATCAGGTGGTACCAGACTGGGTCAGAGTGGACCTGGGAGCAATAGCAATGAAGGGGTTCTCCGTATTCCCCAAAGCCCCAGCATTACTGAGACTTCACCCTCAGACTGTTTAGTGTCATATCCAGGACACTCATTGGGAGGGTCTTACTCCTCTGCAGAGGTGCAGTCAGTGTATTCTATAGTCCCAGCCGACTGGGCAAACAATATTTAGAACCATTTAACTGTGTGCAAACGAACAAATAATGTTGAATAGAACTACTTGTGTTAAATAGCAATACTTGAAACCATTTAACTGTGTGCAAATAAAACTATTTGTGTTAGATAGAAATACTTGGAACCATTTAACTGTGTGCAGAAAAATGAGCTCTGGTTTGTTTAAAAATAATCTTAGCGATAAAATATTCATTCACAAAGAATATATATTTGATATATATGTAAAAACAGGATTCGGCATTAGATAAACTGCAAGGGTTGATGTGCCGTAAAACGAAACAAACATTATCTATTTATAACGTAGTCACCGATGACTACTATGTTGATGATAGTTAATTATCCGATGAGACCGGAGAAACATAGAAAAAGCTCGTCTAAAGCGTTTGGACCTTCATTGCATTATTCTCTTGGTTTAGTTTCGGAGGCCATGGAAACGGGAAGAAATGGATAGCAGACTCAAAGTAATGGCTAGTTTCTTCGTTCTTTTGGTAACATCTTTTCTTGTATCTTTGATTCGTTCCTCGTTACGTTGTCTTCTCATACCCCAGCCACCAAGAAAGAAAAAGAACCAAAATCATGGAATGGGTCGTCTTTTCAAAAAGAGAAACACTCCTACTTCGCCTCGGGTGGGTATGATATGTTCGACCAGTTTCCATCACAGGGCGCTTCATAAAGCTTATCTAGTTACTTCAAACCAACTAAAAGAAATGTTAAAATTTGTCAATTCGTCTTTTTTCCCACATGTTGGCTCTTCTTTTTTTTTATTATAATTAATGCATTCGCCCATCGGTATCATTGGTTAACAAAGTTGTACATTTTTAGAATTTCTTCGACACCTGATGAAAAAAACATTTTCCAAACTTAAATGAATTTTAATTTCATGGCCAACACGGCCAGTCGATTTGAAATTCCGTTCCACTTACCGTTAGTATTTAATTTCGTGTGGATATTTGTGTGTCCGCTAATAAGAGGTATTTTAATCTAATCAAGACAGCCTCGATTCCACCAATAGACAATAGGATATAAATTTTTTGTTTTCGTACCGTGTTTGGTTATCGGGAAAAAAATTCAAAAGAAATCTTCAGCGTTCGTCGTGTGTCGTCTTGGTAACATTATTTCAAGGATCAGTTCTGGAGAAATAATCATTGATAATGATTGATTAGGAATTTGTTAGAGGTTATCGATCACGTGATAATCTGCACCCACCATCATAATTCTTTCGATCTTCGATTGGTTTTGTTACATTGGAATAATATTGATTTGAAATCATGGCCGTTTTTTTTTTCTTTCAGTTTATTTCCTTGTTAAGATATTTTGAAAGTTCTTAAATTTTTTTCTCCTTCCTTTCATTTCATATATCGTTCCTTTCTTCATATTTGCCATTCTTGGCTTAACATAGCTCAGTATCTTTGCATATTTGTTTGGCTGGTTGCTTCTTTCTTTCTTTCTTTCTTTCTTTCTTTGTGTTTTACTTTTCTTTCTTTCTTTCTTTCTTTCTTTCTTTGTGTTTTACTTTTCTTTCTTTCTTTCTTTCTTTCTTTCTTTCTTTGTGTTTTACTTTTCTTTCTTTCTTTCTTTCTTTCTTTCTTTCTTTCTTTGTGTTTTACTTTTCTTTCTTTCTTTCTTTGTGTTTTACTTTTCTTTCTTTGTGTTTTACTTTTCTTTCTTTCTTTCTTTCTTTCTTTCTAGTTTTACACTTGAGATTTAAGGCTGAATGACGAGAGATTAGGTTAAAAAGCCACCCATCTTTTTTGTTCTCTGTTTCTATAATTTCCTTCTTTTATTATCTAATAATTCTTTTATTATATTCCTTCTTTTTACTTATTAACTTCATTCATTTCTCCTTCTCATTTATTACCTCTACCTTCTCTTATTATTTTTTGTTTTCTTCCTTATTTTTGCTTGATTTCTTCTATTTCTTCTTTTCAACGCTTTTCTTTTTCTCTTCTTTTAACTGTTTCTTTTTCATTTTCTTCTTCTTCTTCTTCTTCTTCTTCTTCTTCTTCTTCTTCTTCTTCTTCTTCTTCTTCTTCTTCTATTTTATATCAAATCAGCCTTCAATTTTCACTTCCTCTTTGACGGTTTTGCGCCTGAAACTACAAAACCACATCTGCATTTCAGCCCTGTGTCCTCAAACTTTCCCACACTCGAAAAAATGATTTTATTTCTTCAAAAAGAAAAGAAAAGAAAAAAAAGAAAAGAAAAAAAAAAACTCGTTATATTTTCGTTTCTCACGTTAAAAATACTCGAAAGAGAACGTTTTTGTCTCCATTAACAGAAATATCGCCTGAAAAAATTGCTTACAATTCAGATTTCTTGCCAATACAATGAAAATATTTTACAAAAAATCTGATTGATTGCAAGCTAACTCTAAAAAGGAATCCAGGTTGTATGTAGGCATAAGTCTTCCGAAATACCCTGCTACGTGCTGCATTCAATAAGTTTCCAGACCTTTTTTTGTACTGTCATTTAAAATTGTCGTAGACTCTTAATAATTCAGTATGTTATTGCTATACATCTTATAAGATGACTGACCAATTTTTATTACTTCAGGTTCTAATGAACAGCTACAGCAGGAATTGGAATACACCCTACTAAAGTCTGATTATCATAGCTGGTGAATTTCAAAAATTCTATCTGGACGTGAGGACACTTTAGAAGAACGATATACAATAAAATTGTGTTTTAAACTTGGAGAAAATGCCACAGAAACGTATGGAATGATTCAGACTGCTTTTCGACCATCTTGCATGAAGCGAGCATCAGTTTTTGAGTGGTATAAGAGATTCAAGGAAGGCAGAGAGTTTGTGAGGGATGAGGAGAGGTGTGGGAGGAGTAAGGAAGTCAGTACACCAGATTTGATTGGCCAAAAGGTTAGGGTGGGGTTATTATGTTGAGCTTTTAATAGAGTTCAGGAAGAGATTCCTAGGGAATAGGCCAGCACTCTTCAAATCGGGTCAGTGGCATTTCCACCAGGACAATGCACCAGTCCACAACTCCATTCTTGTCACAGACTATTTGACCAATATGGGCATCAAGACAGTTGCTCACCGTCCCTATAGTCCAGACCTTGCTCCCTGTGACTTTTGGTTATTCTCTAAGCTCAGAGGCTGTCGTTGTTATGAGAGAATTGACGAAGGTCATTGACACTCTCACACAAGAGAACTTCCATGGGGCCTTGCAGAAGTTGTTGGAACGGTAGAACAAGTGCATTGCAACCGGAGGAGATTACTTCGACGGGGACTAGAGTTTCATGTGTGCCCATACGAAAAAAGTCTGGAAACATATTTAATGATCCTTGTATTTCAATTTTTGTCGTAAACAAAATAAGGGTATATTCTTTGTTTCCAAGAACAGGGAATAGAATAATAGTTGGATTTATACTTCTAGTTCTTTTCATTCAGCCTTAAATATCAAGTGAAAAATAGATAGATAGACAGATTAGATAGATATGTCTTTTTGTAAGTTCATTATTGAGATCGATTGATAGATATATAGATAGATATTTGTGTTTCATTCAGTTCATATCTGTCTATCTATCAATCAAATGATCGTTCGATCACTCATTTTGTATCTATGCAACATTATTACCATTTCTCTATTTATATTCGTATCATTGACTTGTTGCAGGACCTATAAATACTTCGATCTCTCTAATATTTACAAAGAAGAATGACATGACACAGACTTGGTCAGGATGATAAAAGACATGACCATTAGGTTTTAAATGCCGAGTCTTTTATTGGGCGAATCATAGACGTGTAGAGTCCCTGCGGCTAACTTCAGTCTATATTAGTGAGTAGTACCTACGGTATTGAAAGTCTATGTTGTCAAATTCAGTCCATGTTGGTATAGAATGTGCAGACTCAGCTGTCAAATAGTTCATGGTGACTGCCAAAAATTATTTAAAAAAACCCACTGAAGATAGGAAGCAAGATTTATATACCTGAAAACTACTGTTTGAGACTTATAATTTGAAACTTAAAAAGTATTATGAAGATGCTACGGCTAGTGATAGGATGGACGATAGCATCTGCTGCAGTGGCTGGGTAGAGTGATCTGGTTGGTGTGTACTGGTACTAGTGAAGGGAGTTCTATTTTTCCCTTTGCCTCCATGCTAGAGGCTCGCTACTGAGCGAATCTTTACCATCAGTGAGAACTGATTTCATCGCAGAGAAGGATTACCTATCTGCTGGGTTCGCACGTGACTGATCATGGATAAGTAACTTTATTTTAATTGCCTGTGATAAGGAAATAAATCATTATACCTTTATTATAAATCATTATACCTTTATGAGAAGCTTGCAAATGCAACCCGTTAAGCTCAACAGTTAGAAACAACTTTCGAGACAGTTTGCAGAATTAATTTACCTTGAAAATAGCCTATGAGTTGGTTCCGGAAAATTCCTCTCGCTGTAGAACCTGGCGATGTTATTGTTGTTGGTGCCGGCGTTCGCTTCCAATAGCGGTGAAAAATTCTTTTCGCTGACGTCACAGATAACTTTGCGTTTTTTAAAATGAGATTTTTGATGTGAGAAGCTGGTGGGCTACGATAAGTTCCTATTATTTTCATTATTTTTTAAGCGCTAAAATCTGTCAGCGAGGCTTAGAATATGCCGCCTGCATACACTGCAGCGAGGTTAGACACCCATAAAAACAATGTCCTGAGTATGACTATGAAACACATCTACTGGTGAGACTCCAATCCCGGGGATTTGGAGTGAATATTGCCATACTCAACACTTGTACCCAGTTATGGCTAACGGAATTAGAACAGGCGACCCCCGTGGATTCAATAAAGAACGTAGTTCGAAGTTCCGTGAAGGTTTCCGAATTCGATAAACACCTGAAGAAGGCCGGAGGATATATCGGCCGAAACATTGTGTAAATAACAATAAAGATGAAGACAACAGTTCGAAAACCCTTTATGATGAAAATCACCAAGCTTCGTCTCACAAATTTAGACAACTAACCATGTAAAGTGTGCAAATTATTTGTATTAGATAGGAATACTTGAAACCATAAAGCTGTGTGCAAATTATTCGTATTAAATAGGAATACTTCAAAACAATACAATTGTGTGCAAACGAATGATTATATAGAAACAGAATTTTCAAAACATGCAAGAAACAGTGAAAACATATTTACGATTGTAATGAAACATTTAGAAATGCATCAAAATTTGGCATTACGTAACCCATAAGGTGTTAATGTGCCATTAAATAAACAAAAGCACATGCCAATATATTCAAGTCTTCATATCAATCTTTGAGGGAGTTATGGACGACCAGACCGTTGTAGTAAACGAGTTCAAATTCCAGTCATGGTATGATGTTCACTTTCTGATGCATACACCAGGCAAAGGCATGAAACCCACATTTTTTCAGCAATGGTTTAAATAGCATCACTGCTCTTCTTCTGCAAGGAAGGCTATGTTATTAAATAACCCAGGCAGGTTAATATACCAATAAACAAAGAAACCAAACCATTATTGAGGTGTTATCCCAGTATCTTCTATAAATCCTTATTTTACGAGAATCGGCTCATTTGCCTTGTGGGTAGAGTGTTCGCCAATGGTCCGGGAAACCTGGGTTCAACCCCAGGTCGTGTCGTACCAAAGACTTTAAAAATGGTACTTGATACCTCATTGCTTAACACTCAGCAATTTAAGGTACGTATCAAGGGTAAAGTGGAGCAATCCAGAGAAAGGAGTAGCGTCCTCTCCTACACCTTGGTGTAGTAGCTATTTAAAAGGAAGCCTTCTGGTCGCCCTCGACTACAGTCACCAAATTCACTTACTTATTTATCGGAGCCGCTTTCTACGACAGTTTTATCCCTTTTTGTAACTTCTCTTTTATGCTGTCTTCCTCAATTACAAACCGTTGTCATCTAATTTTCAATCTGTCTTTTTATTTATATCTATCTGTCTATCTATTCATGACATCAAAATTGCCCTTTAATCTTCTATCTCACTTTTGCCCCCCCCTCTCTCTCTCTCTTTCTCTCTCTCTCTAGATCAGTACAAAAATATGAAATTACAATTTACAGTAGTGTCAAGTTAATCATCTAACATATTGGTCTATCTATATCATTTAGGTCATATTTAGCTCTCTCAACTTCTCGCTATATATATATAAAGAGAGTGGTATGATTTGTATAAATGTATATACCAGGCTGCTTATATCAATCTATTTATCGCTCTTAATATCGGTGTATTTCAGTCTATTCATATCTATCTATCTATCTATCTATCCAGTTTGTTTCTATCTATTAATCTATGTTTATATCAGTCTGTTGTTATCTATCTATCTATCTATCTATCTCCGAGTATTTCTCTATTTTATTTTGGTCATCTAGCTGAACAATATTCTCTCTCTCTCTCTCTCTCTCTCTCTCTCTCTCTCTCTCTCTCTATTATATTCTTCACACACACACATACACACATATGTGCATATATAGCAGATATAACACGTTTATATATATATATATATATATATATATATATATATATATATATATATATATATATATTATATAATGTGTATGTAGATAGATATAGTCTATTTATATCTGATCTTCTCTTTCTCATCAGCTGAAATATCCTCTCCTGTTGTATTCATCGTTAAACATTATTAAATAGAACTTCCTTCACAAAATAAATCCTTCATATAAAGAAAACGCCCACATGTACCCATAAATCAGTATGACCCCCAACACACACACTTCCATTCCACTTTCTTTATTCTTTATTCCCTACCTCCTTCCTCGCATTTTTCTAACCTGAGCCTAACGTCTATTTCCAACTTAACATCCCCATGCATATATCACCTGACGACCAAAGCTCTTGACCGCTCTATGGTCAGGTATGTTCGCCTTGTAAATGACGTCACTAGTTGTCATAGCTACCAATACTAATCGTCAGTGACTGACAAAGAAAACGATCGGGCATTGTTCTGTTCTCTGACACGATTCAGTGTTATATTTATGTCCTTCCGGTAGGCTCAGCTTAACGAAGCTGACTAGCGCGCATGCGCCGAAGTACGCTGCGCCATCTGCACTTTACGAAACAGCCGACATCTAGAAGCAACTTATAATCAATAAAATATTAAAGCATTTGTTTACTTCAGTGCTGAATATGAGAAGTAATCGTAAATAAAAACAATAAAAATAAACTTTTTTTAAAACATTGAATGTCTTTAAATCCATAATTTCATGAGAAAATCTTGGAAGTTTATGGAGTCTACGCAATTATTTATAATGAAATTTTTAAAAAAGCACGGAGAATTTGCACTGCTCCCACGAAACTGATGTAGTACGGATTCTTATCTCTACTCTTTTTGAGTAGTATTTCTTGTAAACTTATGCGCAAATATTAAACAAATATTTTCGAAGGAAATGCATAAAGGTATCATAAACCCCACTGCTGTTCATATAACACTTAGTGAGCCACACCCACCCACACACACACGTATATATATATGTGTGTGTGTGTGTTAGTAATGTAGTTTTCTCTATTCATAAATAGTGCTCAATATCGGTGATAGAGCATTTACAACTAAGTTAGGATAACGTAGACTCAGTCAACCGTGTTTCGAGATCATCAATTTCTCACTTCTGTGATCGATCAAGTGTTTTGGTTGGTATCCTTTACGATAACTGCGATGGTTCGGGTGATGAAGTTTTTGTGATATTCTGGTAAGAGCAGTCTACATGTTTTTACGTGGCCATATTATGTTGATTTTGAGATTTCTTACTTTATTTATTCAGACAACAGAGAGACAATAACTAGGAAACAAAAATGGGAAGAAAAATAACTCTATGGGTGTTTTAAACGACTAATAAACAACATCTCACACGACAAAACAACGCCATAAGAACCAATCATATAAAAGCAATGATAGATAACACAAAAAAAAGCAAATGTAGGCTATTTGGTGACAGAGACGAAACGATCAATCACATAATAAGCGAATGCAGCAAATTAGCACAGGAGTACAAGACTAGACACGACTGGGTGGGCAAGGTGATCCACAGGGAAATGTGCAAGAAATTTAAATTTGATCATACAAACAAATGGTATATGCCTAACCCAGCAGCTGTACTAGAAAATGACACACATAAACTCCTCTGGGACTTTGACATACACACGGGTCACCTAATCTCGGCCAGAAGACCAAACCTTATAATAACCAACAACAAAAAAAGAGAATTTGCAAAATTGTCGACTTTGCTGTCCCGGCTGACCACAGAATAAAACAGAAAGAATGTGAAAAGAAGGATAAGTACAGGGACCTTGCTAGGGAATTGAAAAAACTATGGAACATGCAGGTGACAATTATACCAATTGTGATTGGTGCGTTTGGAACAGTAACTAACGGATTACTAAAGGGACTGGAGGACTCGGGAGTTGGCGGACGAATGGAGACCATTCAAACTACTACATTATTGAGAACGGCCAGAATACTGAGAAGAGTCCTGGAGACTTGAAGAGACTTGTTGTCTCTCAAATTCTAGTGAAAGACCATCTGCGTTAGCTGATGTGAAAAACTCTAATGAGTAGATAATGTTAATAACAAAGGATCAATCATATAATAAAGCCAATGAGCAAATTAGCGCAAAGAAAGTATGAGACTAGACACGACCAGGTGAGGAAAGAGATCCACTGGGAATTGTGCAAGAAGTTTAAATTTGATCATAATACCAAATGGTATATGCACAACCCGGAATCCGTCCTGGAATATGAGATGCACAAAGTCCGCTGGGATTTTGAGATACAAACGGATCACCTAATATCAGCCAGATGAACAGGCCTAGAGATAGTCAACAAAAGAAAAATAAGTAAATAAAGAGAACCAGTATAATAGTGGACTTTACTGTTCCGGCTGACCACAGTGTAAAATTAAAAGGTGAAAAGAGGGATAACTATCTGGACCTTGCTAGAGACTTGAAAAAATATATAGAACATAAAGATGACGGTTATGCTAGTTGTAATTGGCGCACTTGGAATGATTCCTAAACGATTAGTAAAGGGACTGGAAGAGTTAGAAATCAAAAGACAAGTAGAGACCATCCAGATTACAGCATTACTAAGATCGGCTAGAATACTGAGAAGAGTCCTGGAGACTTGAGAAGACTTGCAGTCACTCAAACTTCAATGAAAAACCATCAGCTAACGTCGGTGTAAAAATTTCTCAAAGGAATAAAATAAATATAATGATATAAACACCACCAAGAACCAATAACAGAAGCAAAAGGAGCCACTAATCTCTGAGACTTTATAATAGAAATATATTTGAAAAATAAAGAGCCATAGACCAGATATTGAGAGCAAGGACTGTAATTTACGAAGCTCTTTGCTTCGATGCGGCACAAGGCCGAATGAATGGGGCACCCAATGAGACTCGAACTATTGAGAGCAAGGACTATAAAAGAAACAAAATGCCTTCTAATTGATGCATCAGAGCCAACAGGTAACATATCAGTCAAAAAATATGATGAAATAAATAAATGCAAAAAAAAATGTAAATAGAAATTGAAAAAAATGTGGTATTTTAAAACTACAACCGTGCCAGTAATAGTAGGAGCCCTGGGTAGGATCAAGAAAGAGACGAATGCATTAACAGGATAGCTGGAAGTCCCAGCCTATATGAAATACAAAAGATTGCACTTTGCGGAAGTGCTTATCTCATTAAAGGAGCATTATCAACGGGAGAGAAAAATAACACCCAAAAGAGACAGCAAAAAAAAAAAAAAAAAATAAAAAAACGTAAATACATATAACTGACTTCTCTCACTCTTGGTCCAAGCTAAAGACCTTGTGAAAGATAGCAAAAAATTGAAAATTAAAATAATAATGATATAAATATTTTACTCTTTTGAGAGCTTTGTTTATACCAGCGTTAGCGGATGGTCTCTCACTGGAATTTGCATGACAGCAAGTCTCCTCAAGTCTCCAGAACTCTTCTCAGTTCTCTGGCCGATCTCAAAATACTGTAGTTTAGATGGTCCCCACTCGTCCTCTTATTTACAAGTCCTCCACTCCCTGTACCAATATTTTAGTGACTATGCCGAGCAGACTCTTTACAATTAGTATCACCGCCACTTTCATGCTCTACATTTTCCAGTTCGCAAGCAAGGTCTAGGTACTTATTTCTCTTTTCGCTTTTTTCAGTTTTCCCCAGTGATCAGCTGGAACGGAAAATGCCACAATTCTGCAGTTACTCTTTTCTTTCTTTATTTTTTATTGACTATCACTAGGTCTGGTCGTCTGGCCGAGATTAGATGATACGTTTGTATAAAAAATCCCAGAGAATTTCGTGCGTCTCATTTCCAGGACGGATTCTGGGTTGTGCATGTACTATCTGTTCGTATGGTCAAATCTAAACTTCTTGCACAATTCCCAGTGGATCACCTTCCTCATTGCCCAGTCGGCTGGGGCTGTAGAATACACCGACTGCTTCTCTGCAGAGGCGTAAGACCCCCCCCCCCAACGAGCGTCCTGATTATGACACTAAACAATCTGATGGTGAGGTTCCAGCAATGCTGGAGCTTTGGGGAATGCGGAGCACCCCTTCATTGCCATTGCTCCCAGGTCCACTCTGGCCCGGAGTGGTAGCACCCGATAAGGGTCCTATCTATGGGTTACATAGAACTACGTGCTTCTTTCACTATAATGATTTTTGCATTTAAACTGCGTATTTATGCTAAACTGAATTGTTTGGAATGGAACTGTTTTGACATTGGAACTGCGTACTGGTGCTGGACTGAATTGCTCGAAGTGGAACTGTTTTTGACGTCTAAACTGTGTACTTATGCTGAACTGAATTATCTGAAATAACACTGTCTGACATTTAAATCTGTGTATTGCCCAGTCAGCTGGGGCTGTAGAATACACTGACTGCAAACCCCCCTAAAGAGTTTCCTGGATATGACACTAAACAATCTGATGGTGAAGTTCCAGCAGTGCTGGAGCTTTGGGGAATGCGGAGTACCCCTTCATTGCCATCGCACCCAGGTCAACTCTGGCCCGGAGTGGTAGCACCTGATAGGGTCCTATCTATGGGTTAAATAGAACTAACAGCATACTTATGCTAAAATGAATTGAGTAAACTGAATAGCTTGAAATAGAAACGTTTTTGACAATTAACCGTACTTACACTTAAACTGCGTGCTTATGCTTAACTGAATTATTTCAAATTGAACTGTTTTTCGACATTAAAACTGTATTTACACTTAACTGAATTATTACATATAACTGCTTAAATACTTTGAAATGGAAATGTTTTCGACAATTGAACTGTGTACTTATGCTAAACTGAACTGTTTTCAATAGAACTGATTATTTACATAAAAATGGATTTGGCGTTAAATAACCTACAAAGGTTGATATGCCATAAAACCAAACCAAACCAAACCAAACCAATCACCTTCCCTACTCAGTCATGGCTACTCTTTTCGCGCTAATTTACTGCATTCGCTTATTATGTGATTGATCGTTTCGTCTCTATCATCATATAAACTACATCTACTATTTTGTTTTGTCTTGTCAGTAGTTGGTCCTTATGGCTTTATTCTGTATTGCTATCGGAAGAGATTCTGTTTGTCTCTTAAGGCTTCTCTTTCTTAGCCAAGTTTTTGATATAATATAGTCACGTAAATAACGATGCTATATATACTAGATAGTTCTTTCCAGAAAGTTTCTCTAACTAGATCATCCTTTCCGTCATATCAGAAACTGCATATGTTAGGATTCAATTGTTTGGCTCCTGAAACATTCCTGCCCCCAGGGTCATCATCTGATGAGGGATTTGTTGATGACCCTGCTGTTTCTTTTTGCAGTACTTCTTGTATGAATTATATATATATACAAAAAATATGATAAGAAAAGGGTATGAAGTGCGCTTTACGTTTCTACAACAGGCCAGTTTTAAATCCTCAAATATAAAATTGTCCCCTGCATAATTTGCCCCGTTACTTAATGTTTCATGCGTTGCCACAGTCATTAGACGGGAATAAGAGTAAAGTGTTGTAAATTGAATTACCACGACCAGAAAATCCGCCGAACACCTGCGCACGATATACGGGAACACTGGACAGCTGTTTCGACCTTATCAGGTCTCATCTGCAGGTGCCCGTGGTGTAATGGTTATCGTCGTAGGAAATGAACACGGCGACCAGAGTTCAGAGACTGATTTCATTTCACATAGCACTAATACCCTTGGGAAAGGTATGAATCCAATTATTCCCCCTCCAGCTATGGGTAAATAGTAGGACGGACTAGGTTCTTCAGCCTTGGAGAGGCAACTAGTCTAGGAGAAGGAAAACTCTGAATTCAAACCTGTTAAATTCCGCTTAAAAATTGACGTGTCATATCCTACCCGGGCGGAGGGGTTGGTAAATAGGATCAGCAGTGTATACCGTAATCTCCACCCCTGGAGATCGAACCAGAGTAAAGTGGCTCGACAATCGTATCAAAGAAGAAAAGTTTGCACGCATCAGGTCACTCGACCGAAAAGATTTATGTTCCAATGATGAATTAAATAATATATAAATAAACAGTTCCGTTGTAATACCGATGTAATTACAACTTTAGCTTAATCAGATGGTAAATGACATATAAGAAATTTATTCGGGTATTTGCAATCAGACGTCAGTTCGGGGTGTTCTTGTGGTGTAATGGTTAAAGTATGGGGTGCGGAATCGTTGTAAATGAGTTTGAACTCCAGTTCGCTTTCGGACAAATCGACCGGACATTGGCATAATAGTTGAAGTGTTCGCCAATGACCCGGGAGATCGGGGTTCAATCCCAGGTCGAGTCATACCAAAAACTCAAAAAATAGTACTTGATTCTTCCTTGCTTAACACTCAGAATTATAAGGTATGGATCTAAGGTAAATTTGAGCAATCCAGGGAAAGGAGTAGCGCCCTCCCCTACGCCTTGGTGTAGTAGCTATCGAAAGGGAGACTTGGGGTCACCCACGACTACAGTTGCCAACCCTTTGGAAAGGTATGAACCTGTTTATCCTCCTAGCTATGGGTAAAATAGTACCACTCGGGGTAGTATAGCCTTCACGAATGAGTGCCTTGTGCCGCATCTAAGCAAAAGCTTAATAAATTAATACTATTCTTCCAGAAGGATGGCTTAGGAATTAAATAACCTAAGAAGGTTGACATACCATTAAACAAAGAAACCAAACCATATCGGTTCATTTTGGTTTGGTTTGGTTTGGTTTCATGGCATACCAACCATTGTAGGTTATTTAATGCCAAATCGATCTTTATTCATATAAACAGTTCTATTTCAAACAATTCAGTTTAGCATAACTATAGTTTTTGTTTACACACAGTTGAATATCAAAACAGTTCTATTTAAAACAATTCAGCTCTAAACAAAGCTCCGGCATTACTGGAACCTCACCATCAGATTGTAAAGAGTCATATCAGGACACTCGTTGGGGGAAGGGTCTTACCCCTCTGCAGAAATGGACCAAGTTCATTTTCCATAATAACGATATTTTTTCTTCAAGATAGTCCTCATTTTTTACCATCTCTTTATGCAGAAATTTATGTCTTTTTTTTTTCACGATTATCTCATTTAAGTATGGAAACTCGATATAATATTATTAGAATATTTTCTTGAGGTAAAACGTGAATTGCTATTATACATCCTACTTGTGGGTCGAATGGATCGAAACATGAATTTAAAAGAAAAGTAAGTCTACGAAGAAAAAGTGAGTTCATATAAAAAATGGTTACAAATCATATATAATTCATAGATGTAAACCGGATTTGGCATTGAATAACCCATAGTGGTTGATATGCCGTGAAACTCAACCAACCAACCAACCAAACTATTATACACTCCTTTTTTTCCCTTGCTTTTTCTTGTTTTTTGTTGTTTTTTTTTTTTTTTTGTTCTCTTTTCAATTCTGTTACACCAAAGTTAAATCTTTTCATTACTTTTATATTAGAAGCTTTGTATATAAAATTGTTTTATAATACAAGAAAGTTCAAATGTCTCTTTGCGACAGGTTAATTAATGCTGAACAATATTTGGCTTCTAATTTGTTGGCTGTGGATATCTTGAATGGTTTCCCATCACTGAATAAAAATTCAATTTTAATAAAAAAAAACCCCAACTAATTTAGCCATTTTCCCATGAATACATGATTACTTACCAAACAAATAATATTTTTTAATACTTCTTCCATTTCCCATTTAACTGAGTTCATAGAGTACAACGATAAGAAGAGTCTCTTTATACTTTGTACCAGTTTTTTTTTTTCATTGTTTTTTTTAACTGATATTAAAAGCTAATATTCAAAGTTTTGCAGCAGATTTTATCTCGTTAAACTTCAACTAAAGCTCTGGTTCAAAAGCAACCCCACCCGAACATATATCATCATCATCATCATTATCATGGCTTAGTTTTGTGAACGAAGATTAAGAGGCCTGTTCACGGCTAATAAGGCCGATGTGAGACTGGCAGACACGGTCACAGCAGCCGCATATTTATTTTTTTCCTGAACCTTATTTTTACTGAAATAAAAAGAAGGAAAATCTATAATTACATTTGCTACTCAGTTTATAGCTCTTATAATTTACACTCTATCGCACATCATCATCATCATCATGTCGTGCCGCCAGCACGGATATCCCTGACCCTCTCTCGCCACTTCTCCCTATCATTCATCGCCTCCGGCAGGTCTTCAGGGTTACATCCTGTGTCCTCACATAGTTGCTGTATGTAAGTTCGAGCTGGTCGTCCTGCTTTTGCACGGCCATATGTGGGGATCCATAGGAGTACATCACTTATGAGCTCGTCCTTGCTTCTCCAGCAGTGTCCCGCGTGTCTGGTTCGTCCAACTTGTATAGTTTTCGTGAATCACACATACACTCACACATACATACACGTGCGTGCGTGCGTGCGTGCGTGCGTGCGAGTACCTAAGCGTAAACAAACATTCGATAACCATTGACATCATTTTCAAAGCTGAAAGGGACAATTTCTTAAACAGATTGGAAAGTAACCATTTATGTATTTATTTTATTGCTTGCTCAATCATAAGGATGTGTTATATAATTAAGGATTGCTTTTTTTATATATAAATCATTTTTCGTTAATTATATTTTATCATTCAGTTTGGTTGGGCTTTGAACTATTCGGGTTAAGAGTTCAGGTGCATAGTCATTGGGTACAATTTTACGCACGTGCGCAAAGGATATGACAATCACCATTGTCATAATAAACCCCCAGACAGGAAATGGGGCTGGAGTATGGATGACGTCCTGCCCAGAAGAGATGGTCCTGAGAATTTGAGGACTTTGAAAAGAGTGAGTTGAAGGTTAACATTGGACCATGGAGTCGAGTAGTTGGGGATTTGGCCATTGAGTCGAAGAGTTGAGTTTTTCGGATCTCTACCGGCAAAGATTTTAAACACCACGAGATGTGCCGAACGTTGGGTGTGGGGTTAGCATAGTGTGGTTAAGAAAGACTTTTAAGGATTGTGTCTCTCACTTTGTGTCGAAGAACCAAAGACAAGAAGTTAATAAACCGTTTGTACCTGAAGAACAGAGTCCGTCTGCATTTGTCTATTTGTATTTGCCTGTTTTCGCCTGTGTTGTCGTATCTGTATCTCTCATTGGCCCAGCGGTTAGGGTGTTCGCCAATGGCCCGGGAGACCTGGGTTCAATCCCAGGTCGAGTCATACCAAAGACTTTAAAAATGGAACTTGATACCACCTTGCTTAACACTCAGCATTATAAGGTACGGTTCAAGGGTAAAGTGGAGCAATCCTGGGAATGGAGTAGCGCCCTCCCCTACACCTTGGTGTAGTAGCTATCGAAAAGGGAGCCTTCGGGTCACCCTCGACTATGGTCGCTAACTTTACTTACTTACGGACATAACCAAATTATACAACAGATGAATAGAAAGACACTGGGTAGTTTACCATAATATATACATTGTAAATGGATCTCACACTTAAAAGCTCTTTCAATTTTCTCGAAAAATAAAAAAAAAATACCTCCAAAATGACGACCATTTCGATAAGGTGTTGATAAAACTACATTTGAGAGAAACTTTTTCATATAAAAATAGACACTACATAAAGACGGTCTTTGGGATTTTTTTAATTATCAGTCAAGGAGTATTGATATATCGCTAGCAAAAGTTTATATCCAAATATTCTTTTATGATGAAAATTGTTGAGGTATTAGAATTCATTTTGGTCCGGTTGGGTTTTATGTTGTTTATTTAAAGGCAAATACTCTTTATGTATATGATATATGATTTGTCAATGAATAGTTTATAGATAGCATTTTTAAAACAAGCCAGAGCTCATTTGTTTACTTGCCCAGTCGGTTAGGGCTGTTGAATACACCGACCGCACCCCTCTGCAGAGGGGTATGATCCCCACCCCCAATGAGTGTCCTGGATATGACACTAAACAATCTGATGGTGAGGTTCTAGTGATGCTGGAGCTTTGGGGAATGTGGAGCACCTCTTCATTGCCACTGCTCTCATGTCCACTCTGTCCCGAGAAGGTAGCACCTGATAGGGCCCTATCTTTGAGTTAAATAGAACTAACTGCATACTTATGCTAAACTGAATTATTTGAATTAGAACTGTCTGAATAGCTTGGAATAGGAATGTTTTGGACAATTAAACTGTACTTACATTTAAACTGCGGGCTTATGCTAAACTCAATTGTTTGAAATGGAACTGTTTTTCACAATGAAACTTTATTTACACTAAACTGATTTGTTTAATATAGAACTGTTTTGACATTTAACTGTGTGTAAACAAAATCCGTACTCATACTAAACTGAATTAGCTGAATTAGAACTGCTTGAGTAAACTGAATAGCTTTAAATAGAAATATTTTCATATTTAAACTGCGTTCTTATGCTAAACTGAATTGCTTAAAATAAGACTATTTTCATAAAAATGAATTTGGCGTTAAATAACCTACAAGTGTTGATGTGCCATAAAACCCAAACAACTAAACAAACCATCATTTGTTTGCATACAGTTAAATGGTTATCAGATGATTTGTAAGTCAATAGTTTGTAGATACTCTTATTTTTTAATGAGACAGAGCTAATTTGTAGGCACACAGACAAATGGTCCCAAATATTCTATCATAAATAGTTCTATTTATGAGGATCATTAAATAAGTTTTCAGACCTTTTTTCGTATGGGCACTTTTATTGATAGTACACACATGAAACTCGAGTCCCCTTCGAAGTAATCTCCTCTGGCTGCAATGCACTTGTACCATTCCAACAACTTCAGGAAAGCCCCATGGAAGTCCTCTTGTGTGAGCGTGTCAATGACCTTCGTCACAGCCTCTTTCATCTCCTCAATTGTCTCTTAACGACAGCCTCTGAGCTTAGGGAATAAGCAAAAGTCACAGGGAGCAAGGTCTCGACTATGGGGAGGGTGAGGAACTGTCTTGATGCTCATCTTGGTCAAATAGTTTGTGTCAAGGATGGAGTTGTAGACTGGTGTATTGTCCTGGTGGAAATGCCACTGAGCCGATTTGAAGAGTGCTGGCCTCTTTCGACGGAATCTCTTCCTGAACTCCCTTAAAATCTCAACATAGTAACCCTAACCCTGTGGCCAATCAACTCTTGTCTATTGACTTCCTTACTCCTCCCACACCTCTCATCATCCCTCACAGACTCCATGCCTCCTTGAATCTCTTATGCCACTCAAAAACTGATGCTCGATTCATGCAAGATTGTCCAAAAGCAGTCTGAAGTATTCCATACGTTTCTGTGGCATTTTTTAAAGTTTAAAACACAATTTTATTGCATATCGTTCTTCTAAAGTATCCTCACGTCCAGATTGCATTTTTAAAATTCACTAGCTGTGACAATCAGGCTTTAGTAGGGTGCATTCCAATTGCTGCTGTAGCTATTCATTAGAACCTGAAATCATAAAAATTGGTTCGTCGTCCCATAAGATGTATAGCACTAACACACAGAATTTTCAAGAGTGTACGACAATTTTAAATGCCTGTACAAAAAAGTCAGGAAACTTATTGAATGTACCACGTAGTATAATTCATTTGTTTAACCTCACCTAATTGGTTTCAAGCATCGCTATATAATACTAACAGTTCATTTTGGACACACAGGTAAAGACTTTCAATTATTGCTATGTATTACTAACAATTCAATTAGATATTAGTCATTTTTACAAAGTCAATCAATGCCTGTCATGTAATAGTTATACTTGTGGGAAACAGACAGTAGTTCAAATCCTGGACGAATCTGAGTGACTTTCACATAGTACTAATACTAACTGGGAAAGGTATCAAATCAATTATTTTCCTTTTAACTCTGGGTAAATATTAGGACAGACTTTTTTCTTAAGCCTTGTCTAGGTCACCAGTCTAAGAAAAGGAAAACTCTGAATTGAAACCTGTTAAGTTCCACTTAAAAATGACCACGTGTCACATCCTGCTCGTGCTGAGGAGTTGGTAAACATATACATGGTCAAACAGTTATATCCCTAACAATTTGATTTAACTCGATTCTCTGGATCCTTCTCAACAAATTTGTACACACACACATATCCACACACACACACACACACACATATATATATATGTGTGTGTGTGCGTGTGTGTGTGTGTGCGTGCGTGCGCATGTCTGCTACGATTGACGATTCTTGGTTGACATATTCCAGGCAAAATTAAAGATATTTATATTTTGAATATCAAGTGATTCAATACTGTGTTTTGAAATTCCTTTTAAATATAAACATCCCATTCTATATAATGTCCCCGGTAAAACGGTCATCTTTGCATTCTTTTTCGCTATTTCATTTCACTATGTTTACATACGTGGTTTCTCCAATGAATTATCTTAAAAAAGAACTCTTTTTTATTGCTTTATTTTTTGTACTTATATCATAAATCGTATTTTATACAATGCTGTTCATAAGTCGTGGGAAACAAGAAAATCCGAAACATATGTTTTGTGAAAATTCTGGGTGATTGTAAATATGAGAGAATCAGTTTCGGTTATCGATAGGTTTTCTTTTATTGATTTTCGAAAAGAGTCGATTTATTGATCGGTGAATAGTCTAAATAAAAGAAGAAAAATCAAAAGGGAAACATTCAGGAAAAGAACGCTCAAGATTTGATAAGAGAAAAAGTATCTCTTAATCTATCTATCTTAGTCTGTTAACATCTATCTATCTATCTATCTTTCTATCTATCTCAGTTTTTTAATATCTATCTGTCTATCTATCTCAGTCTGTTCGCATCTATCTCAGTCTGTTCATATCTATCTATCTATCTATCTATCTATCTATCCACACACACACACACACACACACACACACACACACACACACACACACACACACACACACATATATATATATATATATATATATATATATATATATACTTAGCTAAGTTTTTTTCATATCCATTTCTTACACATTTGAATCCACTCAAATTTGTATGCATATATGTATGTATGTATGTATGTACCTATCTATCTATCTATCTATCTATCTCAGTTTTTTTAATATCTATCTGTCTATCTATCTCAGTCTGTTCGCATCTATCTATCTATCTATCTATCTATCTATCTATCTATCTATCTATCTATCTCAGTTGTTTTAATATCTATCTGTCTATCTATCTCAGTCTGTTCGTATCTATCTATCTATCTATCTATCTATCCACACACACACACACACACACACACACACACACACACACACACACACACACACACACACACACATATATATATATATATATATATACTTAGCTAAGTTTTTTCATATCCATTTCTTACACATTTGAATCCACTAAAATTTGTATGCATGTATGTATGCATGTATCTATCTATCTATCTGAAGAGAATGACAGACAGAGGAAGGCTTACAGCAGACAAAAAGACAGAAAAGAACTCGAGAGAGAAAGAGAGTTTTAGAAAGATGAATGTGTCTGAGAGTGTCAATGTGAATGTGTGAATGTGGGAACATTTGATAAGAAAGAAAGAAAGAAAGAAAGAAAGAAAGAAAGAAAGAAAGAAAGAAAGAAAGAAAGAAAAAAAAAGTGGATGAATGCAGGGAATGTTTAACTGGAGGCTAATCAATACAAATCAATTTTCTGATATTGACAGATTTCTAAAACCCATCGACTGGGAAATAGAACCTTCATATATATATATATATATATATATATATATATATATATATATATATGGGGGGGTGTAAAGACGGACTGAGAAGTAGGCAAACAGCAAAAAAAAAAAAAAAACATCAAATTTTCGGTGGCAGTCTTTATCGATATATAATAATCAGTTAAAGAAAACAATCGCTTATTACCGAGCCTAATGTTTTCAGACATTTTAATAAAGAAATATCAGGTACCTTATATGGTTTCTGTGTGCGAAAAGATTCAAGTATGACTGGTGATGGGACTGAGTGGGATGATATTATGATCTTACTCTCCTATTTTCCTGTCTGTCTGTCTGCCCTCACATAGCCAAAGAATAATTGGTCATAAGGCTTTCCCTCATTACTAACGCGACTCCGAAATATGTTTTTTTTCGCTTATAATTATTTGAAAACCTTTTAATGTTTGCTAATAGCATTAAAAGTTTTGAAAAAAATTATATTAATTGTAGTTTAATTTACAATATATAATTCGCCTTGATATTCATTGACAACGACTGATAGAAATGGAAATTGCTTTATTCTCTAACTTAGGGTGATCATTTAAATGTATTGCTCTAACAAAATTCTCGCCACGGTTAGCCACACATGGTTACACATAGACAAAAAGTAATAAATATCATCTATTTTAAATGATTGTAAACACAGTTTTGTTCTGTATATAAGTGGATACCATAAGTATTAGGCGGGTGAGTCTCTGTAGTGTCGTGGCTAACGTACTATACTCCGACATCGTAGTAAGCGAGTTCGAACTCCAATCGCACTATTATGAAGATTGTAGTTTTAATGTCGCTGTAAAAGATATAAACCCATTTATCCCTCCTGTTAAAAAGTACAACTACTTTTATTCAACAAAGATGACTAAGGCATTAAATAACCCACAAATGTTGATATGCCATGAAACAAAGAAAACAATCTAAATAATTATCTTGGCCAATCGGTTTGGGCTGTAGAATGCACCGACTGCATATCTGCAGAGAGGTAAGACTCCATCAACAAATGTCCTGGATATGACACTAAACAATCTGATGGTGAGGCTCCAGTAATGCTGGGGCTTTGGGAATGCGGAGTACCTCTTTATTGCCATCGCTTCCAGGTGCACTCTGAGCCGGAGTGGTAGTACCTGATAAGGACCAATCTATGCGTCAAATAGAACCTTTCGAGATTTAAAGTCGAACCGTTTATCTTTCTTGATTTATGTTAAACTGAATTATTTGAAGTAGAATTGTTTGATCATTCGATTGTGCGTAAACAAACGACTGATGTTTAAATGAATTGTTAGTTATACATAGCAATACTTGGAACCATTTAATTTTGTTAACTTACGCAACAATGAATTAGTTTAAATAGAACTATTCGACCATTTAACTGTGAGCCAACAAATGACTGATATTTGGTTGGTTTGGTTTCTTTGTTTAATGGCATATCAACTCATTTTAGGTTGTTTAATGCCAAAGCCATTCTCCTAGAATGTCCACAGTAGTGGTACCAATAGCTGGGAGGATAAGGGGGTTCATACCTTTCCCCAAGGGTATTTTCCCGAAAGTGAACGTAATAGCGCGACTGGAGTACGAACTCGCTTACTACGATTCCGCAGTCCATCGCTTTAACCATTACACCACGAGGACACCCCACTGATATTTGATTGAATTGTTATTGATACGTAACAGTATTTGTAACCACTACACTGTGCACAAACAAATGGCATCATTGAAACCATTTGATTAATTAATAATTGATAGTATTTAACTATGTAGAAACAATAGCAATACTGTTGTGCAAACAAATAAGTTCAAACTCATTTAAAAATGAAATTACGGGCAAACTATTCACTTACATATGTATATTAAATTGTGACTGTTATATAGCGATACTTAAAACCATTTGTTAAAAAAATGAGTTCAGGTTGGTTTAAGAATGTTATCAACAAAGTGTGTTTACAAATCATATATATATATAAAGGATTTGGCATTGAATAAACTACAATGGTTGATATGCCATAAAACCCAAACAAACCAAATCATTTGATATTTATGTATGAACATGATTTGACCTTAAATAACCTAAAATGGTTGATATGCCATAAAACCCAACCAAAGCAAATCATATATATCTAATCTATATTTATAAAAAGGATTTGGCATTAAATAACCTACAATGGTTGATATGCCATAAAACCCAACCAAATCAAATCATATATATCTAATCTATATTTATAAAAAGGATTTGGTATTAAATAATCTACAATGGTTGATATGCCATAAAACCCAACAAAAGCAAATCATATATATCTAATCTATATTTGTAAAAAGGATTTGGCATTAAATAACTCCCAATGGTTGATATGCCATAAAACCAAACCAAACCAAACTGACGTCAGCATGAAATTCCCCCACAAACTGTTGACATACCACAAAACCAAGAAGCCATGCAGCTACGCGCAACGTATAAGACATGTTTAGCGTCATGGTTATCGTCGTTGAAAATGGAATTGGTGATTCACGTTCGAATCTTAGACGAGTTACTTTGCATTTCATTTTGCGGTTGGGAAAGCTATCACTTTTTTCCAACTATGGGTAAACAGTTGAAAAGACAGAACTCTTTCCCCTTGGCAAAGCCACCAGTTTAGGAGAAGGAAAACTCTGAAATCAAACCAGCTTTACTCCACTTAAAAATTTGCCTTGTATCGCATCCTGTTCGTGGCGAAGGAGTTTGGGTAAATAAATACAATACATAATGCAAAACTCTATGTTTGATAGATTTGCCAAATCAAATCTTTTTGTTTAATCGTCTGAAGTAGATATCTTTTTATTGTTTCTTTGTTTAATGAGATATCAACTTTTGTGGGTTATTTATTGCCAAAGCCACCCTTGTAGAAGAACAGCAGTGGTAATATTTAACTAATAGCTGGAGTATTAGGGTTTCATACCTTTCCATAAGTTTGAAAGTGAATTACGTGACTGGAGTTCGAACTCGTTTACTTCTGGGCTATAGTTTAGCACTTTATCCACAATATCACGGGGACTGCTCTAAAGTAGATATCTTGTGAAAATTTTCTTCGCAATAACCCAAAATGATGAGCTTTTTCCACGACTTTTTCTGGTCACAATGAAATGAAGACAAAAACTAGAAAACAGAAATGGGAAGAAAAATGACGGAATGGATATTACAATCGTGAGATTGCATGCGAGAAAATCTGGACATGGCTACGCAAAGGAAACCTTAATAGAGAAACTGAATCTCTTTTAATGGCAGCACAAAATAACGCCATGAGGACAGACTATATTGAAGTTGAAATTACAGAATAAAAAATGCAGAAAACGAGCACAAAAGGATAACAAGAGTAGGTATGACTGAGTTAGAAAGGTGATCCGCTAGGAATAGTACAAGAGATTGAAATTTGACCATACTACCAAATGACATGAGCACAAACTAAAATGAGTCCTCGAGAATGAGACGCATAAAATTCTCTTGGATTTTTAGATATCAGCAGATCGCTTAATACTGGCCTGAAGACCAAACAGATAGTTTGTTAACAAAAAAAAACTTGCCGTCTAGTTTATTTGTCATTCCGGCAAACCACACAGTGAAAATCAAAAGCAGGGAAGAGATAAACAAATTCATTGACCTTACTAGATAGCTGCGAAGCATGTAGGTGATGGTGACGCTTCATGTAGGTGGCGCTCTTGGAAGGGTCGCCAAGAGCTTGGAAGAATTGGAAATTGGAGGAAGAATCAAAACCGTTCAAACGATTGCATTGCCCGAGATCGGCCAGAATACTGAGAAGATACCTGAAGACCTGAAGACACTTGCCGTCACTCAGACTCCTTCAAAAATCCATCAGCTAACGTTGGTGTGAAAAACTCGTAAGGAGGGAAATAATAAAAATAATAATAATAATAATAATAATAATAATAATAATACATGGATCACCTAATCTCAGCCAGAAGACCAGACTTAATAATAATCAACAAAATGAGAGAACTTGCAAAATTGTCGACTTTGCTGTCCCGGCTGACCACAGATAAAAACAGAAAGAATGTGAAAAGAAGGATAAGTACCTCGACCTTGCTAGAGAATTGAAAAAACTGTGGAACATGCAGGTGACAATTATACAATTATACTATTGTAATTGGTGCGTTTGGAACAGTAAATGAAGGATTACTAAAGGGACTGGAGGACTTGGAAGTTGGTGGACGAATGGAGACCATCCAAATGACAGCATTATTGAGAACGACCAGAATACTGAGAAGAGTCCTCGAGACTTGAGGAGACTTGCTGACACTCAAACTCCCGTGAAAAACTATCGGCTAACGCTAATGTGAGAAACTCTAATGAGTGAATAATAAAAATAACACAGATGAAGAGTGATTACAGAGATGAGAAACAATACAAACAATACAAATATTGTAATATAATGGCCGAGGGATTTCGTTTTATATATCTTGCCTTTAGGTTTAGTTAGGCTGAGAACCTTTCGCTTAGCACATGGGTTAGTTAGGTGCAACATGAGCGCAGGTGTTCTCGCGCGCGCAGGGAGGATGTGTCATTCAGAGATGTCAAAATAAAAATCCCAGATAGGAATTGCGACCAGGTGAGGGGTGACGTTACGCACCGGAAGCGTGGGCTGAGATTTGTGAAAAGTCAGGGAGAGTTTTTGCCTCCGAAGATGGTTGACTCTCGGAGCTTGCCGAGGCCTTGCGGCAGGTGCCGCACGTGTTGGTGGTGGTGGTGGCGGTGGGCAGATGGAAAAGTCAGCATAGAAAGATTGTGTATCTCTCTCCTTATGTCAAAAAACCTTTTTACTCAAAGGTAATAAAAAGTTTCGTACCTGAACTAAGAAGTCGTAAATGTTTTTTTTTGTGTTTCGGGATTCCTATGTTATCTATATATGAGTTATGAACATTTTATGTACATTTCGCATATCCGTATCTGGCTATGTTACAATATCAACAGAATAAAAATAACCAGAAAACAAAAATGGCATGAAAAACAACTGTATGGACATTTTAAGCAACAAACAAATGAAATCTCACCCGAAAAAACAAAACAACCCCCCTCCAAAAAAAACTTAGACATTTTTAAGAAAGGGAAGCCTTAAGAGAGACTGAATCTCTTCTGATAGAAACACAAAACAATTCCATAAGGACTAATTATGTGAAAGCAAGAATAAACAAGACACAAAAAATAGCATGTGTAGATTATGTGTTTATTATTTAATGGCATATCAAACTTCTTGGGTTATTTAATGCCAAATACACCCTTTTATAAAGACAGTTGGGGTACTATTTAAGCCATAGCTTGGAGGATGAGAGGATTCATACCTTTTCCAAGAGTATTTTTCCGAAAGTGAACATAATAGCGCGACTGGAGTTCCAACTGGCTTACTACAATCCCGCAGTCTAGCGCTTTAACCATTACACTACGGGGATACCCCACCGTAGATTATGTGGTGATAGCGACAAAATAATATCACATACTAAGCGAATGCAGTAAATTTGTGCAAAAAGAGTGTAAGACTAGACACGACTGGGTGGAGAAAGTGATCCACTGGGAATTGTACAAGAATTTAAATTTGAGCATACGAACGCATAGTATATGCTCAACCCCAAAATAAGGCGCACAAACTTCTCGGGGATTTTCAGATGCAAACGGATCATCTAATCTCAGCCACACGACTAGACCTAGTTATAGTAAAAAAAAAAGAAGATAGTTCTAGCTGACCAAAGCGTAAAACTGAAAAAAGCGAAAAGTGGGATAAGTGCCTGGACATTGCTAGAGTACTGAAAAAAACTATGAAACACGAGAGTGACGGTGATACTAACTGTAATTGAATCTCTTGGTGCAGTCACTAAATGATTGGTACAAGGACAGGAGGAGTTGGGAATAAGAAAACGAGTGAAGTTACATCATGATAAGGAACAGCCAGAATACTGAGAAGAGTTCTGATGACTTGAGGAGACTTGCTGTCAGTCAGACTCCAGTTTGATTTAGTTTGGTTTCTTTGTTTAAATGACATATCAACCTTTGTAGGTTATCTAATGCCAAAGCCATTCTCCTGGAAGAACAGTAAGGGTACTATTTAACCCATAGCTGGGAGGATAAGGGGGTTCATACCTTTCCCAAGGGTATTTGCCCGAAAGTGAACGTAATAGCGCGACTGGAGTACGAACTAGCTTACTACGATTCCGCAGTCCATAGCTTTAACCATTACACCACGAGGATACCCCCAGTCAGACTCCAGTGAGAAACCATCAACTAACACTGGTGTGAAAAAATCTCAAAAGAGTAAAATAATAATAATAATAATAATAATAATAATAATAATTATAACAATGAATGCAGCGAGTTAGTACTGAAAGACTATAAGTCTAGATACAATGGGTGGGCAAGGTGATCCACTGGGAATTGTGCAAAAAAAAAAAAAAGGAAATTTGACCATACGAATAAATGGTATATGCACAATCCAAAATCTCTCCTGGAGAATGAGATGCACAAACTTTCTCTGGGATTTTGAGATACAAACGGATCACCCAATCCTGACCAGATGACCAGACCGAGTGATAATCAACAAAAAAGAGAAATTGTGGAATTGTAGACTTCGCTGTCTCTGCGAACAGAGTGATATTGAAAGAAAATGAAAAATGGGATAAGTACCTCGATCTTGCTAGAGGACTGTAAAAACACTATGTAACCTGAAAGTGATGGTGATATCTGTTGATATTGTTGCTCTTGGTACAATCACTATGGGATTGGTGCAGGGACCGGAGGACTTGTAAAGAAGAGGACGAGTGGAGAACATTCAAATTATGGCATTGTTAAGATCGGCCAGAATTCTTAGAAGAGTCGAAGACACGTGAGAAGATTTACAGTCACAAAAATTCCTGAGAGAAACCATCGGCTAATGCTGGTGTGAAATCTCTCAAAAGAGTGAAATAATAATTATGATAAAACCAGGAGATTTTATTCTCGTTGTAGCATCTCACTTGCTTGAAACTAAATGAAACTAACGGGAAAGCAACTAATAGAACCACGCACGTACTCACACATATGCACACTTATATATATATATATATATATATATATATATATATATACGTGGTGTATTCAGTAAGTTTCCAGACTTTTTTGTGCAGGAACTTAAAATTGTCGTGCACTCTTGAAAATTCAGTATGTAATTGCTACACATCTTATGAGATGACTGACCAATTTTTATGATTTCAGATTCAAATGAACAGCTACAGCAGCAATTGGAATACACCCTACTAAAGCCTGATTGTCACAGCTGGTGAATTTTAAAAATGCAATCTGGACGTGAGGACACTTTAAAAGAACGATATGCAAAAAAATTGTATTTTAAACTTGGAACAAATGCCACAGAAACGTATGGAATGCTTCAGACTGCTTTTCGACTATCTTGTATGAATCGAGCATCAGTTTTAAGAGATTCAAGGAAGGCGCGCAGTCTGGAAGGGATGATGAGAGGTGTTGGAGGAGTAAGGAAGTCAATAGACCAGAGTTGATTGGCCAAATGTTTAGGGTTAGGGTTACTATGTTAAGGTTTTAAGGGAGTTCAGTAAGAGGTTCCGTCGAAAGAGGCCAGCACTCTTCAAATCGGTTCAGTGGCATTTCCAGCAGGACAATACACCAGTCCACAACTCCATCCTTGTCACAGACTATTTGACCAAGATGAGCATCAAGACAGTTGCTCACCCTCCCTATAGACCAAACCTTGCTCCCTGTGACTTTTGGTTATTCCCAAACCTCAGAGGCTGTCGTTATGAGACAATTGAGGAGATAAAAGAGGCTATGACGAAGTTCATTGACACACTCACACAATAGAGCTTCCATGGGGCCTTGCAGAAGTTGTTGGAACGGTACAACAAGTGCATTGCAGCTGGAGGAGATTACTTCAAAGAGGACAAGAGTTTCATGTGTGTACTATCAATAAAAGTGCACATACGAAAAAAGTCTGGTAACTTATTTAATGATCCTCGTATATATATATATATATATATATATATATATTTATCATTGAATTATATATACATATATATATATATATATATATATAAGCAGGCAAGTCAAGAAAAACAGAGACACAGAGAGAGCTATATTCCCATGAGTAGGGAGTGAAAGACACCTATTAAAAATCAATATATATGTAAAACGGCGTTGTTGCAATGACATAAGCACACGTACATACAAAAAGACCGATCTACTTTCGTCCCCCGACACACGGCACTTTTTGTCCTTGTATTGATTCGTGTTTCGAAATAAAGAAGACTCTCGATTGACAATGAGAATGTCATTTTCAGATGCTCATTGTAATAGGAAGGATTAAAAGTGTTACGCCCACAGTTCTCAAAGTTTTTCATTCACAGAGATGTAGGTTTTCTTTTTTAGTTTCTGAAGATTTTTTTCAGTTATCAAGACATACTCCGAACCAGAGAGACTTATCCGGCACCATTAGATTTTCAAAGCCCCTCACGAAAAACTGTCTCCCCAAATAACGACTACTACAATGGACATAACTCACGCTAAGAACTAAATACTATCACTGGTCTTCTTTTACAAGGATAACTTAGGCAATAAATAACCCATGAGGGTTTGATTTGCCATTAATCAGAAAAACGAAAGTTAGTTTTATGATCATAGACTTCTGTTATATACGCAACAAAAATATATCTTCACAATTATTTTGAACAGGTACAAACATTTTTTCAGACATATCTATTTGACCCCTAAATGGAACCTTTATAGGTAATACTACTCCGGGTCAAAGTGGACCTGAAAACAGTATCAATGGGAAGGTCACTCCATATTTCCTAAATCTCCAAAGGTGAATGAAGATTAGTGTTATATCCAGGGCAACCATTTTTTTGTTGGGTGGGTATCTTCAACCCTTCCTGGACATACTGCGTATTGCATTTTAAACGCTTCCAATAGAGCGACTAGCTTAACAGATGAAAGGTCAAGATTTTCATTAGAGATAGAGCAAAGATTAACAACCAAATATGAAAATCCCTCATACTTAGTTTATTTTTCTAAATAATTGTAGCACGATGTTTGACATTCGTTTCTGTGGGTGTGGGTGTGAGTGAGTACCAGTCAGAGGATTCCTTTGTTTTGGCACGAGACCCACACAAAAGGCATGGGCGCAAGATATCCAATGAGACCGAAAGAAGACAAGGGAAGGAAGGCCCCAGAGCTAAGCAGAAGAAACCAGAGAACAGAAGGAGGCAATCGACAAAACAGGGTAGTCAGCAGGAGAGACCAGTCGACAGAAGTCGGGGGAAGCCGACAGTCAAGAGAAGAATGATGACTGCTAGGACCTGTGGACTCAGAGGCCGGGTTGGCCAACGTGAGAGGATTAATCAGTGTTCCTGGTGACTTTGTGGAAATTTCGCTCGAATACTCGCTCGCGATAGCTCACAGAAGTACAAAATGCAAGGAAAGTGTCACAAACTTCTCCCTTCTTGCACTTGGAGCTAACCCAACTCCGTGTTTGTTTGTATTTTTCTTCTACCCTTTCGGTTGTGTATGTTGTGTTTTGTGTATTTTTAAAGAAATATGAAATACCCCTGGCCGGAGATGAGAGAAACCATGAGCGGTTTAGGAGGTTGAGATAGTGGGGACCAGCCAGCGATTTATTGTCACATCAATTTTTCAATCGTTGTTGTTAATCAAAATTTAAAAAGGAACCGAAAAAACCTTCAACACCCAAAGAGGAAGCATTGTTGGTATAATGGTAATCGTCGTAGGAAATGGAATCAGTAATCTGAGTTCAAATCCTGTACAAAGCCGTTTGTATTTCTCTTCGAGGAAGGCATGGATCCATCTCTTCTCCAAGATAATGTTAATTAACGAAAAATACTGAGCACTTTAGCCTTGCAACAACGACTTGTCTTAGAGAAAGAAAAATTTTACAAAAGTTTACAACAACTGTCATCAGCTTAATAATTAAACAGTGAGATATGTTGAACCAGAAATTACACTTAACCAGATTTATCCAGTTGGAAACGTATCATTGTGTTTGAACAAATTTAAAACAAGTAAATCGTCCATCTTAAAAAATTGCTGTATATACTCGAATAATGAATGACTTTTAAGATAAATCTTTCACCTCAAAAGAAAGGGGTCATTCATTACACGTAATATATAAAGCTTATCTTGTTTCTAGGCCTAACCTTACTCAAATTTTGATCCAAAGTTGTTTTTTTTCTGTATCGCCTTAACTAATGTTATTAATTGAGATAAAAAGACTTTAACTTTAAAGTTGTTTACAACTTATATCACCTGCGTATATAATATGTACAAGTATTATGAATAGCCAATACATTTATGGAAAAACTTTATTTTTATCATTAAGGGTTTTCGGACTGTTGTCTTCATCTTAATTGTTATTTCCACGTTTCGGCCAATATGCTTTTTTTTTTTTTTAAATCTAGCCTTTTTAATTATCGGTTCCCATATTGTATTCAACTCTATACTTGGTCTACTCTGCAGGTCATTATAGCCCAACATATGTGCTGACTCTTTAAGGCATCTAATCCTCCAATGTTCGGCCCTAAAAATTTGAATATGAGCACTGGTAATAATCCTACATAATAGTAGTAATCCTAGTCAAGTAAGAACATTGAGTTTATAAGTCCCAAAAATTAACTCTGAATTGTCCAGTAGGACACATAGCCTAACGGTTATAGGCGTTGGTTCCCTATGTTTCTAAGCAGAGAATCGTCTGGAGGTTGCAAGTTCAATCCTGACTACAGGCGAGTAACAATAACGGAATACTTAACATTTGTATCTGGTTATGGCTAACGGAATCAGAACAGGCGACCCCAGTGGACGTAGTTCGACAAACACCTGAAGAAGGCCGGAGGACATATCGGCCGAAATGTTGTGGAAATAACAATAAAGATGAAGACAATAGTTCGAAAACCCTTAATGATAAAAATCATAAAACTTCGTCTCAGAAATTTAGACAACTAAAACTTTATTATCTCAGCTAATCAGCTAATAACTTTATTTGCTCAGCTAATCAGGAATATTTCTGGTCAGACTAACCGAATATCAGACTGGGTCATGGATACGATTTATTTTATAAAAAAGACTAGATAATATCTCCCAAGCGTACTTAAAAAATTACATACGAAATTCTCAGATTATCAATGCTATTTTGTATCACTTAGAAATATTCAAGTAAAAGCGATTGGCTGCATCAAGGGCTAGACTGCATTGTTAATATAGATTATTGAACTGATTTTGATAGTCTTGATGTAGTTTTCAAAATACAAATAAATTATTTACATTTTTCGGACTATTGCCCACATCTTTGTCGCCACGTTTATCACAACGTTTCGGCCGTTGTACGTTCCGGCCTTCTTCTGGTTGGAATGTCGAACTGAACCCTTTATTTAGTTTACCGGGGTAGACTGTTCTAGTTCCACGAGTCATGTTTAATAAATGTCAGTTATCAGTTATCTCCTGTTAATTTCCACTCAAAGAGTTCTCCACTGCCTTCACCGGGTATTGAACTCACACTGATTTGGGTATGTCACTGGATCTAACCAACGCCTTCATCTACTGTACCATGTGTCCTTAAGTGAAGGCAGTAGAGAATTTTCAGAGGGGAAATTAACAGGAGATAACTGAGAACTGGCATCCATTAAAACATGGCTCGTGGAACTAGAACAGTCTACCCCGGTAAGCGAAATAAAGGGTTATGTTCGACATTCCAACCACTTGAAGAAGGCCGGAGCGTACAACAGCCGAAACGTTGTGATAAAAAATGCGACAAAGATGAGGAAAATAGTCCAAAAAATGTAAATAATGTACATAATACCTCACCCCAGAAATATAGACAGATAAAAATAAATGTTTAAATTATTCTCTTTATTCAACTGGATATTGAAGAAGTATTTTTTTGGCTAACATTGCCAAAAATTAGGCGTCGTTCATAACACGCAATATCTGATAAGAACATCTTTTGTGGGCCAAACTTAAGGGGTCAATCACGACATTATATCGTTCATTACTGGAGTATATACGATAACAAAAACAAGACATCCTTTACATAATTTCCAATGAATCAATAAAATAAAAACGAATTTCTCCAATAGAATGATATAAAACAAACAAAAAACAATAAATAAATAAATGGAATAATATCAATGAATAACTTACTGAACTTCTTAGAGTTTCGGAACTGGAGCCTCACCACTCTATACAATTTAATGTCATATCCGGGACAAAAGAAGTACTCTAATATTTCTTAACTGAAGAAGACGAAGTAACTGCCAGTGCAGAATTATTGCTTCCTTTTATTATTATTTGAAGACTCTTAACTGCAATGACTCCTTATTACATTTTACTGGTTAAAAATAACATAAAAATTGGTCATAAAATTGTTCTCTACTACGTCAGTACGTTGCATGTGTTAGGATATAAGATATATCTAAAGGATTCTAATGATTATTTTTTGATGAGTCTGGTGTTCTATTGAGATTGCTTTGAAGAAGCAAGTTATTGTGATTTTAATCTGAAAAAAGTAATACGTTTTTGTTAGTGAGAAAATAAATACATGCAAAAATTGCTAAACTAATTAGAAAATGAATTGGTTTGTAATCCTTAGATTATCTTCTATTTACCTTCCACCCTCTATTCATTCTGTTCTTCTTTCGTAACTCTGGTACAAGGCTAATTCAAAACATTTAATCATCTCTGCTTCTTCTTCATTCTTCTTTCACAAGAATGGTACAAGGCCAACTCAAAACACTTAATCATCTCTGCTTCTACATGATTTTGAACTACGGAGTCTTCACATCATACCCGCTTTCGTCTTTAGCAAGTCTCCTATAGCTACAGTCCGCTCTCTTCCCCTCAACTCTGGGCTTTTTGACACAAGGCCTGTGCCCAGAGTGGTGTGATATCTAGTCTCACTTCTGGTTCCTTTCTTCTCTCCTCGAGTCTCATATAATTTTCTAGACGCTCACTCATTCCTCGTGGTTACACTTCTTTCAGGTATGCCACCCACATAATTCACATAGCATTTCCACCGTGTTTGTTTACTTTAAGACACAGGTGCATCATGTTTTGAAACCCACGTAACTTATGCGGCTTGTCAAAAATTAGATATCTAACAGCAACCCAAATCAGTGTGACCCAGTGAGTAATTGTAATGAGGGAATACTTCGCTCTCCCCAAATCTTTAGGACTAAAGCCTCAACATCAAATGGTTTAGTGTCATATCTAGTACACTCTTTGGCTTGAGTCTTACCCTCTGTAGATAAGCAGTCGGCGTATTCTACAACCCCAGTCGACTAGGTTGTCAGCGAGTACAGGCATGAGCAGGATAAAGTGCTTGTAAAAACATCCCGGAAATCATTGTCATAGATAACGTTATCTTCTACTTCTAAAATATCAGTGAAAATTTCTGAGACAAGGAGTTATGATTGTGTAGCGTTGCGGGCTTCTCGAATAATGTTTGCTTAGACGATGTAATGAAGACGAGAGGAAGAGATGACAACGAGATCTGGTTGTTTATATCAGGAAAGGAAAAGTCAGATACGAGGTAACAAAACACTGACTCAATGCCATTGTTTCGGTTTTCCGTCGGAAAAAAAAACTGAAGTCGTAAAGTGGTATTTCCAAGATGGTTAAGAAAAAGTCTTTGAAAAATCGTATGCCATCCCTACATGGACGCCAAGAAGGCAACTGAATGATAACAGTCTGTCTCTGTGGATCGAAAACTGTAAATAAATCTTCGTTGCGCTTTAAGTTATCATCATTATCATCATGACGTGCGGCTAGCACGGATATCCCTGACCCTCTCTCTCCACGTCTCCCTATCATTCATCGCCTTCGGCAGGTCTTCGGGGTTACATCCCGTATCATCACATAGCTGCTGTATGAATGTTCGAGCTGGTCGTCCTGCTTTTGATTGGCCATATGCGGGGGTCCACAGGAGCACATCACTTACGATCTCGTCTTTGCTTCTCCAGCAGTGTCCGGCATGTCTGGTTCGTCTAGCTTGTATAGTTTTCGTGATAGGTGGTAGGTGGCTGTACAGTTAGCGCTGTGTGGGGTGTTGCTGCCAGGACCTGTTCAATATTGCTCGCAACATTCTTGTATAATTGCCGTCGAGCTTCTTCTCCAAACGTTTAGTCAGCGTCCAAGTAGTGCATCCATACAGCAGTATCGACACGACCGCCGCCTGGAAGAATCTGCCTTTCATTTTATTGGTCAGGTTTGATTTCCATATGATCGAAAGTCTATCGATAGCTGTCCATGCCTTCGTTAGCCGTGTGTCGCTGTCTTTTTCGGTTGATGAGACGCTGCTTCCTAGGTAGGTGAATTTGTCAACCAGTTTCAGAAAGGTTCCGTCTAGTGTGGAGATGTCGCCTTTCTGATTAAAGCACATAAATTCAATTTTCTGTGCATTGACATGGAGTCCAATGCCTGCAGCGGCTCGTTCCAAACTATGCAGTAGTTTTTCGGCTTGGTTCGGTGTATTGGCCAGTAGCGCTATGTCATCGGCGTAGTCGGCTTCGATAATTGTTTTTGCGGGGTACCTTCTGCTTCTTTTCTTTGTCAGCTCAACCAAACAAAAACTCTAAAAAGTCTCTGAAATTTCTAACAGCCCGCCAAAATATCAAAAAAGAAAAAAAAAAAGACCATCACATTACATACTATCCCAATAGACAACGAAAACAATAATTATGTTAAACTAAACTTGATTGAACAAGTCCTGGCGGCAACACCCCACAAGACACCAGCTGAACGGCCACTTGCCTCACATCTCGAAAACTATACAAGTTAGACGAGCCAAACACGCAGGACACTGCTGGAGAAGCAAGGACGGACTCATCAGTGATGTACTCCTATGGACCCCCGCATATGGCCAAGCAAAAGCAGGACGACCAGCTCGAACATACATACAGCAGCTATGTGAGGATATGGGATGTTGACCCGAATATCTGCCAAAAGCGATGAATGATAGGGAGGGGTGGCGAGAGAGGGTCAGGGATATCTGTGCTAGTGGCACGACATGATGATGATGATGATGAAACTTGATCCACGAACGCGAAAACGCTTTTTTTCCTTTGAATAAAAGAGATCAACTCGTGAATATTTT
>CAUZXS010002477.1:0-2500 GCA_963585895.1 Sepioteuthis lessoniana | reverse complement strand
ACTTATCCAAGCACTTTCGACCATTTCACTGATCATCTTCTTGGGTTGTGTTAGATCGTTTGCAGCTGTCAGTTTTATTCATATTTTTGGAGTGTTATATATATATATATATAGTCATCCACAGACAGACAGTTTCGTTCTATCAGAACTCTTCAGTGTGGCTAGACGAAGAACGCTCGAAGCCGGGATCGAATCCCGTCTAACTTTACGTTAGACTAAGTTTCAGACCTTTCGGCCACCAAGCGGACCACGTTGGCTAAGGGAATTTTAAGGTATTTTTTTTTAGCAACAGCAGCAGCAGCCTTTGTTTAAATTTTTTTTATACCCTATCGGCTACCAGAGTGCTCAATTCTTTCGAAGAGCTTTGCATTACGCTAGCGGCGGCCGGCAATTCCTTCGCCAGAGAGCTCAACCCCCATGGGGGAGCATATATTGTCATCCACAGACAGACTGTTTCGTTCTATCAGATCTCTTAGGCAGCAAGTCGTTATCTAAACATGTTCGGTTAAAGACTATGGATTGCTTCCTTTTCAAAATCTTCATAAATGTCATAAAAGAGCAAATAATGACAAAGCATAAAAAATGCACTGACACTCAAATCCCCAGTCATTGAAAAGACCCGAATAAACAATACAAAAATCATATACAAAAATAAAAATAAAAACCATTTACAGATCCTCGAAGCAATAAATATAATCTTTTTTTAAATACTATAATTAAAAAATAGTATTTATCACAAGTATAAACATATTGAACGTATTCAATAACCAACTACCAAGAGAATGAACCAACCCCATCCATAAAAAGAAAACACACTCCAAATGAAGATGAATAAAACTGACAGTAACCAATGATCTAACACAACACCAGAAGATGATCAGCGAAATGGTCGAAAGCTCTTGGACAAGTATGGAGTACTTTCTTCGCTGTCTTAACCCAAACAGAAGAAAAATGACAAGAAGATTTGAACGTCATCACTTGAAGATTTTGAAAAGGAAACAATCCATGGTCTTTAAACGTACACACACACATACATACACACATATATATATATATATATATATCTTTAAGAAAAAAAAATCGGTCACATTAGGATTATAAATTTATTTCCATCCTGTTATGAGTATTGATATGAATCAATAACACCAAAAATAACAGGACTTCTTCAGATCCAATGGATAAATTAAATGACATACAAAATAGACACGGGAGGGAAGGGTGGGAGGGGGTAGACGATGGCTGAAGTGTTACCTCCCCGTTTACTTACCTCCGGGTCTTTTTTATAATCATTATGTGATCGATTTTTGTTTTTTACAAAGAAATTATTGCTCTCAGATGTTAGTCACATCGAGCTCTTTACCTAGAAAAATTTAAATGTTCTAGTGGAATGAATTTGTCCTGTCGGAATTATTCCCGACTCCGGTTTATCTGGACTGGATAATACATATATGTATATATATATATATATATATCTTTAAAGAAAAAAACAAAGACCGGTTAATTTAGGATTATAAATTTATTTCCATCCTGTTTTTTTCAGTTTCTGGTGTGAGCCAAAAACACGAAGAAAAATATAACAGGATTTCTTCAGATCCAATGGATAAATAAAACAAAATAGATACGTGGGGGGGAGGGGGAGGGAGAAGAGATTAAGGAGTTACCTCCTCGTTTTATTGAATTTCCGGTTTTTTATTTACCTATTTATTTTATTTTCAAAATTCTTCCGGCAGTTATGATTACGGTAATTTAACTTTTTTATCTATTTATTCAATATATATATATATATATATATATATATATATATATATACATATATATATATATATATAATGTCTAAAAACATTTGAAATTCAGGATAATCATTTTACTTTAGACGAAATAACTTTTGATGCATAATCAAATCTATGGATTACAATAAAGTAATACGTGTTGAACATCATTTCCGTTTAAATGTTTACAATTCTAACTGATGCAGTATTCACAATGATAGAAAGGATAAAAATACGCTTTGGAAAATATTCCGGTGACAAAAGAAACACGTGAAGTTAATTAGATAAAACATGTACAAACACTGACTCCAAATGGATTTAACAAAAAACTGAATGGCACTGTGTTGAAATAGGATGGGCCGATTTGGTGTGATACATAACTGCCAAAATAATCAACTGAAACCAAGCAGCCACAGCTTATTTGAAACAACAACCTCCCATGCTTAACATATACCTCCCAAATGAAGGGCTAATTTACCATGTGTCCTGACAACAGATTTATAAATGTCAGTTGAAGACGCTTGGACATTAGAAAATAATTTTTATTCTACAAATCGATATTGCTACGTCATTAGAGCATTTTTCGTCACTTCTCTATAATATATCAACTCACTTAACAAACTTTTCAGAAAACATAAAAAATAAAAATTACGCAAAAATATTTCCTACGATCGAAACTAGTTGAAAATAAAGTAATTTTTGTTCATTTTTCATATATATATATATATATG
>CAUZXS010002476.1:35000-38192 GCA_963585895.1 Sepioteuthis lessoniana | reverse complement strand
GAAGAGATAGAGTGCTGTTGCCATTTTTTTACATCACTTTAAACAGGTGGTTTTCCACTGAAGTCAGAGGAACAGTAAGACCTGCTCTCCAGATTTTTTCGAAGTGTTCTTGTTGGTTTTAACAGTGCTGTGGCTTAGATGGTCTCAATTGTTCCCCTAATCTCTATTTTCCTCATTCTCTTCCTAGCCTTTCAGAAATATTCTTCGGGTACCAACTGCAACATCGTCATCTTCATGTTTCACTGGTTTTTCAGTTCTCTAGTAAGATCAATGTATTTACCTATCTTTTCGCTTTTTTTATTTTTACTCAGTGGTCTGCTAGAATGGCAAAATCCACTAGTTGATAAATTCTCCCATTCTTAATTAATGCTAAGTGTTATCTTCTAGCCGAGATTTGTTGGTAGATTTTTATTGCCAAATCCTAGAGAATTTTTTGCGTCTCATTTTCTAGAAAAGATTCTCGTTTATGCATATCTATTTTTCAGCATGGGTAAATTTTAATCTCTTGCACAATTCTCAATGTATCTCCTTTCCTACCAAGTCATGTTCATACTTGTATACTTTTTTATGCTAATTTGCTTCATCCACTTATTATGTGACTAACCGTTTCATCTTGGTCTCAACATAACTTTTGCGCATAACTCAGTTTCTCTCTTGAGCTTCCTTTTTTAGCAATCTCCAGATCATCTTGTGTGCCATCTCCCCAGTTCTTCCTGGAGGTGCCTGTGGTGTAATGGTTATCGTCGTAGGAAATGAACACGGCGATACGAGTTCAAATCCTGGACGAGACTGATTGCATTTCACATAGCACTAATACCCTTGGGAAAGGTATAAATCCAAATAGTCTCCCTCCAGCTATGGATAAATAGTAGGGCAAACTAGGTTCTTCAGCCTTGGTGAGGCAACTAGTCTAGAAGAAGGAAAACTCTGAATTCAAACCTGTTAAACTCCGCTTAAAAAATGACCTTGTGTCATATCCTGCCCGAGCGGAGGGGTTGGTAAATATGCTCTCCCCAGTTCTTCCTATGATCTCCAGTTCACCCAATTTATGTTACATTCAGCGTTTTTTTCGCCTCACCAACAGAATGGGAAATTGATAAAGTAGCAAAAACCAATGGAAGACTGATTTAAGAGATGAAAGAATTCTTTACAGTCCAGACTTGGAATTCAATTCTATATCCAATCAAAGGGTAATAATACATACTAGAAGGAGTCTAACAAATGTGCGAGCAGTTTTTCTTTTTTAGAATGATCATACTCGGCGCCTCTAAAAAGTTTTTAATGGTTTTCAACGAAAGCTATATGCGCTACCAGAAAAATGCATGAAAACCGTTAATCAAACACCAGTATTTTAATATATTTCAGTGGTATGGACATTCTTTAAGTGTATTTAATGGTGTTCTGTTCTCTTAGACTCAGGCTGCGAGTTTCAAGCACGCACGTACTTCTCAGACGAGACAGAACGTGCAGAAATTATGTCTGATAAGTTGTTCATTCAACAAGTTTTAAACAAGGCAGAACAAATTGATTAGAAAAGTTCGTTGCGTTGACTTTGCGAACGGTATTGCTGCGTTCAGTTTCTTAATTTAATTCTTTCTTGTTTTGTTAGAGTTTGCCGGTGCACAAACTAATTCACGCCTGCGTTCAAAGAACAGTGCTAAAAATCTTGTATTGTTAGCAAAGATTGAACGTTGACTTTACAAGACACGGTTCAACGCCTCTGCGCTAGTGTCAGTGAGCCTGACACGCAAATCATTCGTCGTTGATTGTCTGCCCAAAGTCTATAAATAACATAGAATAATTGCACGTATCAAAACAGAAATATCCCACACAAATAAACGCAACTTGTCGAATGTTGTAAAATTTTATTAATAAATTTCTTTTTTCATCTATCTCAATTTTATCAATATCTCAAGGATCGAGAGATTAACACACGCAAGCGTGATCATTGTCTTGTGTTATTCCCTTTCTTGGATTGCTCTCTTCTCCTTTCGTCTTTATTTCACGTTTTCTTTCTTTCTTTCTTTGTATCGATCTATCTTTTTATTCTAACCATAAATACATGTGCACTGGCACGTGTTAAAACACCTCGTATATACGCACACAGTATCTATCAATTCATACATCCAGTCGGTATAGCTTAGAATAAGCTGACTATATTCCCGAGAGAGGGGTAAGACCAACTTAACCCACCCCGCAAAAAAAAAGTTGTCTTGGATAGAAAAAAGGATTAGGTTTGATGGAGAGGCCCCAGTTCTGAAGACTTGTGGGGTGTAGATTACTCCTTTATTGGCATTACTTCTAGGATCACTCTGACCAGAGTGGTAGCACTTGTTACGGTCCCACCTTTGGGTCAAATAGAACTATTTAAAAGTTATTCGTATTCGATACGACCGTGAGAAAAATCCCCCTTAAAAACAACTACATGGCCATTCTTTAATTATATGTAATTGTTATTTGTACTTCTTGACTAAGGGACGCAAGTTTCAATCAGGCAGTAATTACGAACGTACAATGAACGTGATCCCCTCACATTTAGTCATTGAAATAATCGAATGTTATTGACTGAATATCTATCTATCTATCTATGTTATCCTCTTATTCTTGTTGGTCTATCTGTCTGTCTGTCTGTGAGGCTTCAATCAAACGTTTGGTGAATTCAAACAACATATGTTGACCGGATGTGGTACATACTTTTTCTGCTCTCCTATAAAAGGAGAATCCTTCTTGAGCTACCGGGCAAAAAGAACTAAATACTTCCCATGAGATAAAGAATGAGTTGTTATGCTAGCATCATATATATATATATATATATATATATATATATATATATATATATATACAATTTTATTTGAATAAAACACGTTTGCGAAGCAATTTTCATGCTAACAAGTTTTTTGAATGTGATGAACAAAGAACGTCTAAACTTGTATTCTTACTTTACAATAAAATCTATTGAATGGTCGAAAGCCCTTAGACTCGGGAAGAAAAAAAATATGAAAAGTTTTTACACTCCCTAAATCCTTATAAACGCTCCCTCGGAAGGAAATCAAACAAGTTGAATGAAAAATTGATAAGTTCCTTGTTCCTCCCATTCAATAAGACATTTGTATATATATATATATATATATATATATATATATATATATATATATATAAAGCAAAATCATACAGCGCATACTTCTATAGCCA